>WNGS01011067.1:10543-42402 GCA_020271785.1 Procambarus virginalis
TATGTCTGCCATCGACAGGGTTACGCACCAGAAAGGTAGGCGTATCAAACAACCCCATATTTGGTGAAAATTGCAACCAAAAAACTGAACGACGTGGAGGACTCTTCCAAACAAAACGATGCAAATAGTATACGTTGATGGGGTTCTGGGAGTTTTCTACTCCCCAAGCCCGGCCCGAGGCCAGACTTGACTGTGAGAGTTTGGTCCACCAGGCTGTTGCTTGGAGCGGCCCGCAGGCCCACATACCCACCACAGCCCGGTTGGTCCGGCACTCCTTGAAGGAAACAATCTAGTTTCCTCTTGAAGATGTCCACGGTTGTTCCTGTAATATTTCTGATGCTTGCTGGTAGGACGTTGAACAACCGTGGACCTCTGATGTTCATACAGTGTTCTCTGATTGTGCCCATGGCACCTCTGCTCTTCACTGGTTCTATTCTGCATTTTCTTCCATGTCGTTCACTCCAGTACGTTGTTATTTTACTGTGCAGATTTGGGACCTGTCCTCCAGTATTTTCCATGTGTATATTATTTGATATCTCTCTCGTCTCCTTTCTAGTGAGTACATTTGGAGAGCTTTGAGACGATCCCAATAATTTAGGTGCTTTATCTCGTCTATGCGTGCCGTATATGTTCTCTGTATTCCTCAATTTCAGCAATCTCTCCTGCTCTGAAGGGGGAAGTGAGTACTGAGCAGTACTCAAGACGGGACAACACAAGTGATTTGATGAGTACAACCATTGTGATGGGATCTCTGGACTTGAAGGTTCTCGTAATCCATCCTATCATTTTTCTGGCTGACGCAATACTTGCTTGGTTATGCTCCCTAAACGTTAGGTCGTCGGACATCATTATTCCCAAATCCTTGACATGCTGTTTTCCTACTATGGGCAGATTCGATTGTGTTTTGTACCCTGTATTATGCTTAAGATCCTCATTTTTGCCGTATCTGAGTACTGTACCTGGAATTTATCACCGTTAAACATCATGTTATTTTCTGATGCCCAATCGAGAACTTTGTTAATATCTGTTTGTAGTTTATCAATGTCTTCAGCAGAGGTAATTTTCATGCTGATTTTTGTATCATCTGCAAAGGATGACACGAAGCTGTGACTTGTGTTTTTGTCTATGTCGGATATGAGAATAAGGAACAGCAGTGGTGCAAGGACTGTACCTTGAGGTACAGAGCTTTTAACTGCGCTCGGACTCGATTTTACTTGATTGACTGTTACTCTTTGTGTTCTGTTCGACAGGAAATTGAGTATCCAGCGTCCTACTTTACCAGTTATACCCATTGACCTCATTTTGTGTGCAATCACTCCATGGTCACATTTGTCGAATACCTTTGCAAAATCTGTGTATATGACATCTGCATTATGTTTTCCTCTAATGCCTCTGTGATTTTGTCATAGTGGTCAAGTAGCTGTGAGAGGCATGATCTTCCTGCTCTAAATCCATGTTGGCCTGGATTGTGGAGGTCATTGGTTTCCATGAATCTAGTGACCTGACTCCTGATCACTCTCTCAAATACTTTTATTATGTGGGACGTTAGTGCAACTGGTCTATAATTCTTTGCCAATGCTTTGCTACCACCCTTGTGTAGAGGGGCAATGTCTGCTGCTTTAAGTGCATCTGGTATCTCCCCTGTGTCCAAGCTCTCCTCCACACTATACTGAGCGCCTGTGCTACTGGCACTTTGCATTTCTTTATAAATATTGAATTCCATGAGTCTGGACCCGGGCTGAGTGCATGGGCATATTGTCAATTTCTCTTTCAAAATCTGCCACGCTCGTGCTGATATCAGTTATATTTACAGGTGTTTGAGTATCATTCATAAAGAAATTGTCCGAATCTTCCACTTTCATGCTGAGTATCGGAGTGCTAAACATGTCCTCATACAGCTTTTTTAGGATTTCACTAATTTCTTTGTCATCCTCAGTGTATGAACCTTCGCTAATACGAATAGGTGCAATACTGGCAGTGGTTTTCGCTTTTGATTTAGCATATGTGAAGAAATATTTTGGGTTTTTCTTTATTTCTGGAATTGCTTTCTGTTCTAGTTGCCTTTCTTCAGTCTGATAGGAATGCTTCAGTCTCTGTTCGATTTTTTCAATCTCTCTGTTTAAATTATTTCTTCTTTGTATGGAGAGTCGTGTCTGCTTAAGCATTTCCGTTAATTTCTTCCTCCTTTTGTTGTAATGTCGTCTGCGTTCTCTTTCTACATTGGACCTCTTTCTGGCTTTCCTCAAAGGAACATGTTTCAGACAGACTTCATATGCTTCAGAAGTCAGTTTTTCTATTCCTTGTGTAGGATTTTTATTTCTTTGGACATTTTCCCATTGAATGTGTGTAAGCTCCCTGTTTATTTTCTCCAAGTCTATCCCAGTCTATAGTATGACGTCATTTGTCGTCGCGCCGCTGTCTGCGCAGCTCCCCCTCCCCGGGAGGGGGAAGGGGGAGCCCCAGACCTACCGCGCCGGCGATCCACACCCCAGTTCTTGAGGCTGATGCTATCAGCTCGGTTGTGTGCTCTGGCTCCAGTCTTTTTGCGGCGCTGTGCCTTGTGTGTGGCTGCTATTCTCTGGGGGTGCGAGAGACAGGAGTTATTCCTCAGTACTCGGGCTGCATGCGCCTAGGGTTCCATTCCCTAGGTAATTACCTAAGTGTAGTTACAGGATGAGAGCTATGCTCGTGGTGTCCCGTCTTCCCAGCACTCTTTGTCATATAACGCTTTGAAACTACTGACGGTCTTGGCCTCAACCACCTTCTCCCCTAATTTGTTCCAACCGTCTACCACTCTGTTTGCGAAAGTGAATTTTCTTATATTTCTTTGGGATCTGTGTTAGCTAGTTTATATCTATGACCTCTTGTTCTTAAAGTTCCAGGTCTCAGGAAATCTTCCCTATCGATTTTATCAATTCCTGTTACTATTTTGTATGTAGTGATCATATCACCTCTTTTTCTTCTGTCTTCTAGTTTTGGCATATTTAATGCCTCGAACCTCTCCTCGTAGCTTTTGCCCTTCAGTTCTGGGAGCCACTTAGTAGCATGTCTTTGCACCTTTTCCAGTTTGCTGATGTGCTTCTTAAGATATGGGCACCACACAACCGCTACATATTCTAGCTTTGGCCTAACAAAAGTCGTGAACAATTTCTTTAGTATATCGCCATCCATGTATTTAAAAGCAATTCTGAAGTTAGAAAGCATGGCATAGGCTCCTCGCACAATATTCTTTATATGGTCCTCAGGTGATAGCTTTCTATCTAGAACCACCCTAGATCTCTTTCTTTATCAGAATTCTTTAAAGATTTCTCACATAATATATAGGTTGTGTGGGGTCTATGTTCTCCTATTCCACATTCCATAACATGACATTTATTAACATTAAATTCCATTTGCCAAGTGGTGCTCCATATACTTATTTTGTCCAGGTCATCTTGAAGGGCATGACAATCATCTAAGTTTCTTATCCTTCCTATTATCTTAGCATCATCAGCAAACATGTTCATATAATTCTGTATACCAGGTGCCCAGTAAGTACTGCCCTTGGAGCTTGGGGTTACCTTCCACAAGTTTCTCGGGGTCTGCCTCTGTGTGTCCGTTTTACTGCTCGGTTTCTCGGCCGATCTTTGGGTACTATGGGGTTTTGTCTCCTGTGGTTTACCTTAGGGTAAGAGGTAGTTTTTCGCACTGGTAGGGGCGCAGGGTGCTGTGCAGCTAGTTGTCACCTATCACAGCAGCAGGCTCTGTTCCTTGGGGTACGTTGTCCTCTTGCGAGGTTTTGTTTTTCTTTTTGTTTTGCCTTGGTGGGGGGTTCTGCCCTCATTGCCACTGGTGTTTGGCTTCACCTTGATAACTTGGTGGTGCCCCCTGCTTGGTCCCCGTGAGTGTACACGCCCCTGGGGTTCAGCTTTAGACAGTTTGTTTGGTAGTTTTGGGCGCCGGTTAACAGTACCCTGCCTGGGTTTACCTGAGCCCGAGTCCTCTTCAAGTAAACGCTCAGGACCCCGGGAATCCCCTAGGGGACACGTGGGTCCAATGGATGTGACCCCGGGGTCCCCCCTCACTTTGTGCGAGTTTGAGGGTTATTCGGTCCCCTTGTTTCAGGGCGACCCTCACTGTTTTTGCCTCCATCATGCCGCCTGTTGGGTCGGTGACACTTTCGACCCTGAGTCCTGTGAGTACTGTTGCTTGCTGGTGACTCAATTTACCCAATCTATGGATGATGATCTTCGGGTACAGGCTGCACAAGCGTTGCATTCTAGGTTTTGGTTGTTGCAACGCGCTAGGTTGGTTGTTCACCCAGATGCCCCGCAGCTGCCCCGTTTTGCTTATAGGGACCCGGACTTGGGGGTCGCTTCGACCCTGGTTCAGTCCGCACCTCCTGGTCCTTCCCCTCCCATTGTGTGTTCTGGTCCCCCTCCCCCGCTTCCAGTCCTGGAACGTCTGAGGGTTTCGGAGTCAGGGCAGGGTTAGTTGGTCTTGAGACTCGGGCAACCTCGGGGGATGCCCCTTCCGGTGTGGCGACGGAGGCATTCGAGTCTCCTCTCCCGGCTGAAGCCTCTAGGTCTGACCAGTGGGCCTCTTTCTATCCGGCTTCTATGGCTGCGCCGGCCTTGTCTAGTGGGGTCGGTGCTTGGGGGGAGGACTCGGCCCCGGGTCCTACCAGAGAGGACTCTGGGGCTGGGGAGGGGCTGACCTGGGGGCCTTGGGCCCCGCTGGACCCCGCCTGGGTTTTTGTACCCTCTGAGCGGGGTTTACTGTTGCAAGGAGTGGGGTTTTCTTTTCCCCCCTCATCGTACGAGTTGGATTTGGTGTCTGCCCCTTCCATGGTTCGGTTCCGTGTTCCCCCCGGGTACTTCGGTTCTGTTTCCGGAGGTTTTTGGCTTATCGCATCCAACCTGCTGTGGTGCGGGCGGTCCTTGTGGCGAACCTCCTGCGTGACCCGGATTATGCCTCGGCAATGGATCCCTCGGATTTCAGGTTTGGTACTTTGTTCCCTTTCTGGCCCCGTTACGAGGTTCCGGAGTCATCCTGGCTGGCAGACTGTCCTGTCTTTGCCTCGAAGGTATGGCACTTCTTCTGCTGTTCCCACACGCTTGAGTGGCACGAGGCTTCGACGGTGCTTCAGGTTTTCCTGGGGGGCGATCTTGAGCACCTCAATGAGTGCTTGTTCGCTCCTGCCCTTCCCCGGGATGTTGGTGTCGTTCAGCTCCATGTGCAGGTTCCCCTCCTTTCGACGGTGCAGGTGGTGGAGGGCTTGCGTGCTCGGGGCCTTTTGGTTGCGGCCTTGCGCGCTTTTTTTCCCTCCTGGAGATTTCTTCTGACTGGCTCACGGAGGATGTGGAGGCGCTTGGGGCTGTTCCGGGGTCTGGTGCCTTGGCCTCGCTGGCTCGCTCGTTGGCTGCCATGCTGAAGCTTTTCGCGCCGATCTTGCGGGATGCGGTGGCTCTGTTTTATGCCTCCCGGCTCGCGCGTCGGCAGGCAGTATTTGCCTCCTCTGTGGAATCTGCTTGGGCTTTGGCTCTTAGACTTTTGTCCCCTTTTTGCCCTCTCTTGTTTGAGACTTCGGCCGTTGCACAGTTTATTCAGGCTGCTTCGGCTTCTTGCCATCCTATGTCGGACTTGCTAGATCTCCGGGGGTCCTGTGGTGGGCCTTCCCGGAAGGGTCGTGCCAAGACTCAGGGTTCCTCTCGTCGTGGTAGGCCACTGGTATCAGGTTCGGGTTCGGTGCCTCCTTCGAACCCGCCTTCGTCTGGTCGGCGCGGTGTTTGCTCTGTGCGCGAGGTTCTGGGTCTCATAAGGGGAGCCGGCCCTTTCGCAGTTCGCCCCATTGACGGGGCGATGGGGGGGAGGCTTGCGCTGTTCGCTCACGTCTGGTGCCACTATTTGTGGACATTTTGGGTCGTTTTGCACGGCCTCCAGTGGCGTTGGGTGGCCCCTCCCCCTGCGGGGGTTCGGGGCTGGCGGGGCAGGCTTCTTCCCCTGCGCTCTGTCTGGTCATCTTGGAGTGGGTTCGCTTGGGCGTGGTCGAAACGACGACGTCCCTCAGATGGATTTCCCGTCTGTTTCCAGTCCCAAAACGAAACTGCGTGGAAATGCAGTTCATTCTGGACATGTCCCATCTGAACCCCTAGGTTCATTGCCCCTCCTTTCGGATGACCACACTGTCCCAGGTTCGCCTCCTGTTGGAGCCGGGTGCTTGGATGGTGTTCCTGGACCTCCGGGACGCTTATTGGCACGTCCCGATTCATCCGGGGTTCAGGGACTGGCTCGGTTTTGTTGTGGAGCTTCGTGCTTACCGCTTTCGTTGTCTTCCGTTCGGTCTGAACCTGGCACCTCGTGTTTTCACGCGCCTCACGCAGGTCGTGGTGACCTGTCTGCATCTGTTAGGTGTTCGGGTGTTGGCCTACCTCGACGACTGGCTGGTTTGGGCTCTCAGTCAGTCCGCTTGTCTGCTAGCCAGGGATCTGGTTCTTTCTCAGCTCGCTGGGTTTGGGTTCTTGGTGAACTGGAGGAAGTCCCATCTGGTTCCCTCCCAGGTTCGGACCTGGCTGGGCCTTGTGTGGGATTCTCGGACCGCTTCCTTGTCTCTTCCTCCGGAGTCTCTTCTGCAGCTGCTGTCCCGCTTGTGCCTGTTTCTGGGGGGCTCCCGGGTCTCCCGGTGGTTGCTCGAGGGTCTGTGCTGGAGCCTAAACTTCGCGATGCTTGTCTACCCATCGGGTCGGGTTTTGCTTCGTCGGCTGTTCTGGTTCCTTCCGGGACGTCCCTTCCGCCTCTCTCGCGATCGCTGGGTTCGGACCCCGGGGGCTTTGCGCCGGTTGCTGCGTCACCGGCTTCCTCTTCGGGTTTTTCGGGGTTCAGTGCCGTGGCACCTACCCGAGCCCTCGCTTGATGTGTTCACGGACGCGTCGTCTCTCGGCTGGGGTTTTGTGACCAGTGCTCACCAGGCCGGCCAGGGTCGTTGGGGTCCATCCTTCCGTCGAGCCCACAGCACTGTGCCGGACTTTGCACCGGTGTGTTTTGCTCTTCGGAGGATTCGAGTCGCCCGAGGGTCGATGATCCGGCTTCATTCGGACTGCTCCCCGGTGGTTCATTGTCTGAACTGGGGGGGGGGGGTTCGATGCGGTCCTTGGCTCTTTGGCGTTGGTCGCTTCGGGTGACTCGTCTGCTGAGTTCTCGGGGTTTAGCTCTCCTGGCAGTTCACGTGTGGGGTGTGTCCAATGTCTTGGCCGATGGCCTGTCTCGTTTCGTTCCCCTCTCCACGGAATGGACGGTCGACGCCGCCTCCTTCCATTGGCTTTGCCACACGTTCGGCCACCCCGAGGTGGATCTCTTCGTGTCGGCGTGGTCGCGGCGCCTTCCCTTGTATGTGGCGCCCCTTCCCGACTGCGAGGCCGTCGGGATCGACGCCTTTTGGCAGGACTGGTCGAGGTGGGGGTTCCTGTACCTCTTTCCCCCGGTTCAGCTGTTGCTCCAGGTTCTGATTTGCTTAGAGACAGGGGAGAGTTGTCCTCTTGGTGCCTTGGTGGCAGGCCCAGCCGTGGTTTCAGGCGCTGCTTGCTCGGTGTCCGAACCCAGAGGTTTTTCCGCGGCTCCGCCTCTTCCAACAGATCGGCCCAGTACGTCACGTGGCTGGTTCGATCTTCTCCTCGAGTCTTTGTGTATGGTATTTTTGACTCGAGTTTATCATCATCTCTATGGTGATCAGGTGGCTTCTTTATTAGTGTCCCACCTGCGGGCTTCGTCTTGGCAGCAGTATGAAGTTTCCTGATGGTCCTTCCGGTTCTTCTTACGTCTTCGTCGTTATAAATAAATAAATAAATAAATATGTTTATTCAGGTAAGGTATATACATACAAGTGATGTTACATTAATGGATCGAATTATAGATAGAGCTAGTACATACAATGCCTAAAGCCACTATTACGCAATGCGTTTCGGGCAGAAACGTTATACTTCCCTTTCGGTTAGGGTGGTGGTGTCCTTTCTCTCTTGGTTGTTCCAGGACCGTCATCTTATGCCTAACACTGTCGCCTCATATCGTGTGGCGCTGGCGGAGCCGCTTCAGCTTGCTTTCAGTATTGATGTCACGTCTGCGCCGTTTCGCAAGCTGTCTCGGGCGTTGTTTCACCTCCGACCTGCACATGCGCCGCCTGAGCCGTCCTGGTCTTTGGACAGAGTGCTCTCTTTTCTTCTCCTCGTTTTGTTGTAGCCCCCTCGGTTCCGGATTGTTTTTCGAAGGCTCTTTTCCTGTTGGCATTGGCCTCTGGGGTCGAGTGGGTGAGCTTCTGGCTCTCCTCCGGCGCAGAAGTTTCTGCTCCTTTGGTCGGGGTGATCGTTTTGTTCATCTGCAGCCTTCTCCTTCTTTTCTGGCGAAGAATGAGACTGCTGCATTCCGGAGGGGCCCTTGGGTTGTTGATGCTTGGTTGGTTCGGACAGGGGTGCATCATGTTTTGTGTCTGGTTGCGGCTCTCTGCTGTTATATGCACGCCACGGCTTCGGTGTCCGTGGATGCGCTGTGGGTCGATCCGGTTTCCCTTCTTCCCTGTTCGAGGGTGCGGGTCTCCCAGGTCGTCCGCAGGGTTATTAACCACCGTGCTGCGCCGAGTTTATTGTGAAATTCCCCTGGTGTGCATGAAATAAAGAGTTCCCAAAAAATTCATTTTTCTTCGTAAAATGATAAATTCCCTTCCCTGAACATGTCTACGTAAAAATAAATATGAAATTCCACTTACTTTGGCTGTGGGGACGTGGACAAGGTGCGCTGTGACATCATCAGGGCCTGGTCACCCTTGCGTGAATCGCCCTGACATGGTCGTGCGGGCCATTCAAGCACCGGGTGTTGCGACAAATATATTTTCAATTATTTGTTTTATGTATTTCCAATGCGGTTTTATTTGTTTTTTTTTATCGTATATGATGCATATATGTGTCCTTTACAATATGTATACAGTAGAACGTTCATAATGTTCCATGGAACTGTGATACTGTACATGTGTCAGTAATGTGTCCACAATAAATGTTTATTGTCGCAATATTACCTGTTAAAAATTCACTAAAATTACAATATGTTCAGATTCACTACATAGTAACACACTGTATTACACACTCGGTACTTTGGAAGTGAACAATAGTCAACGAAGTAGTCCATGGTACACAGTGTGACTTTGCTCTCAGTGCACCAGGTACAGATAAATTTTCGCTTCCTGTTTCTTCATTCTGTGTGCTTGCAAATAAAGCACTCACGAACACCCTTGGCTTTAGTACTTGTAGGTTGTATGTAGCCAAGCTTGTAAAGCATAAGGTAGTATTGAAAAGATTATAGGAAAAGATCAATTTGTAAGGTAGTCTTGTAAAGATCGCTTTGTATGGTCCCACACAGGAAGAGATTCAGCTTACCTCAAGAGTGGTAAGGCCTTTGCCCAGCCCCCGTCAGCCAGAAAGAGATTCAGCTAGCCTCAAAGAGTGTCCGTCAGTTAGGAAGAGATTCAGGTATTCATGAAAATATCTATGGAAAACACCACCATGGAAGCCGCTAACACTGTTCATCTATGCTATTTGTATCAGATGCATCATCACTGAACGCAGAAAACGATTCATCTATGTATCATCTAAATAAATTGTAGATAGCATAGGATTGCAAGGGTGATGCTCAGAGCTACAACTGGATATGCTCGCTGTATCGTCCTCATAGGTGCTGTATCACTTGCATCCGACCTTCGTGTTAGGTCCTTATTGCGCCTAGCTTCACCAATATTATGACCCTTATGTTCTTCAAACAATAAGGTTTGTATTTCACCGACAGAGCGTTATCTTTCAACACCGCGTCGGACAGGTGTTTGGGAGCCAGAGACGCGTGCGCCACCCATGGTTGCTCATTCAGTACTAACCCAGCCAGCAGCCCTAGGGCATTCTGGGAATTATTTCCAAGATGGCTGCCTCTCACTGGAGGTCCTAAAGAGTCCATTTCGTACACAACCAACCTCGTACACATTTAGAATTGGTACTGAAAAATCAAAAAGAGTTTTCTCGGTTGGCGCAGTTTCCCACCGACCGAGAATACTCGGTTGGTGCAGTTAAGTGATTAAGGCTAGCCAGCCTGTGGTCTATCCCATGCCCATGACATCCGCAAGTTCGCGGCTCTTGCCACCGTCTTTGGCAATATGTCCTGGGCTGACATTCAGGCGCCGGGATTTTGGTGGTCGAACAGGGTCCTGGCTGCTCGTTACCTTGTCAATGTCCCTGGGCCCGGTCAGCCTGTGTCGCTTTGGGTCGGCGGATGCAGCCAGTTGTCTCGACTTCGGGTTGAGGAGTGAGCAGCAACCGCCTCCCGGGTAAGTCCCTATTCTTTTCCCCTCTGGGTAGTTAGCTCCTGGGAGCCGTAGGGACTCCCCCAAGAAAACCAGCGTTGAATGTAATGAAATGTCATTTTCTGGGTGAGTCTTGGAGGCTCTTCGGCGTCCCTCCCTCCCTCCGGTCGGCATTTTTTTTTTTTGCGTGTTTTGACATCCAGCCTCAGAACTGGGGTGTGGATTGCCGGCGCAGTAGGTCTAGGGCTCCCCCTTCCCCCTCCCGGGGAGGGGGGGGCTGCGCAGACAGCGGCGAGACGACGAATGATGTCATACTAGTTTGCTTGTTTTTGTTTGGGGAGTTCTATCCACTCGTTCGGCTTTTGGTTGCAATTTTCACCAGAATAGGGGTTTGTTTTAGGACGTTTATCTTTCTGGGTGCCTAACCCGGTCGATGGCAGACATTGAATGCTTCCAACCACATGGGGGTTTCTATAGGCCATTGCTCCCCTTGCCTCTCTGAGGGGGCCAGGTTCTAGCTCGTGGTCCCTGGTAGGCCCATAAGAACTCCGTACACATGACTGATGCCAAAGTCTGACATTAGCATATCAGCCTGGTAAGCTCTGGGGAGCCTCCAGGACGCACCCAGTAAATGGCGTTTCATTACATTCAACGCTGCTTTTTTGAACATGGTGAAAGTAACAGATTAACATTAGGCGATGCATTTTTATGATTTATAGCAAAATAGAGCATGATAACAAATTCATTATTATTGGTATTATGATGTATTACTCAGCAATGCTATACAGACACCAGCTGCATATCCACTTTGTGGACACTTCTTGCTACTATTCTTCTTCTTTGTACACTGGACAAGTACTTGCATCTCTTTATTACTGCATTATCCCTCAGTTCCAGTTAATAGGAGCCGTTCTCCTTATCAACAAAATGTTCTCCTTTAAAAAAAAAATTGTCTAAAACACATTTCTGAAAATATTGGGATGAAACTTTCATGATGCTTAAGCCAATAAGTTGGAGATTTGTTTAACATTTAATAATAATTTTCACATAATTCGAATATTTTATGCCCAGTCCCAACTTTTACAGCCCAGGCTGTAGCAGCTTAATGGTCAATGCACATAGTTTGTATTACGTAGGCTGTTAGAGAGGGAGGGAGGGGAGGCAGTCGAGAACCTGCCCATACCCCCTTCCCCATTCCTGCCCACCCTCTTTACTCCTGCCCACCCTCCTTATTCCAGCCCACCCTTCTTATTCCTGCCCACCCTCTTTACTCCTGCCCACCCTCCTTACTTTTGCTCAAGCATAATTCCTAAAAAAATTATTTAATTTTTCTAAACATTTACTATGTTTTGGTGTGAAAAATTTAGTCATAGAAACCTTAAATTTGTTTTATTTTGCCTTAATAGGTAATACTGCTTCCAGTCTCTGCTCGGCTACCCAGGACGATAGCAAGCAACTTTTGCCCATTAATGATGGTAAGGACAATTTTATTCTTACTGTACTACCAGTGTGTGTTTTTATCATGTTGGTTAATAACCAGTGATTGTGAGTGTATTAATCAAGATATTTTCATTAACTAGTGTATTAATGTTGGTGTTGTCATTTACCAGTGATGGCGAGTGTATTAATTATAGTCTCTAATTATAGTAATTATTAATTATTACCCAGTGATGGTGAGTGTATTAATTATAGTCATTACCCAGTGAAGGTGAGTATATTAATTATATTGTCATTACCCAGTGATGTTGAGTGTAATTAATGATAGTGTTATTACCCAGTTATGTTGAGTGTATTAACCCTCTGAAATGCAAATAGCACATAATTTTGCTCAATCAGGGGTGTGCATAACACCTTAACCACTGCACTGCACCAAACGACAAATGCCATTCGCCAATACTGCGCCAACTGACAAAAGTATTTTTTATTTCTTCGTATACGGTCGAAGCGCGCTCGCGGTAGGTTGGGTACAAAATGGACTCTTAGGACCTCCAGTGAGAGGCAGACATCTTGGAAAAAATTCCCAGAATGTCCTAGGGCTGCTGGCTGGGTTAGTACTGAGTGAGCAACAATGGGTGGCACACTCGCCTCTGGCTCCCAAACACCTGTCCAATGCGGTGTTGACTTGGGTACAAGATGGATTCCTGAGGTGTTTGCCAGATTGAAAAAAGTTCCCAGCATTCCCCACGGTCATGGGCAGGCTTATATTCAAGGTAGCAACCATGTCGTATTCATCCATATTGAGCTCCCGGCCCTAGTCGGCCATGTTTTTAAGAAAACATCATCTGATGTTGGAATACAAGGCATATTGCTTGAAGATGAGCATGCCAATGATTTTGATAACCAATGATTTTGAAAAAGACCTAACACAGGTGTCTGATAGTAGTGATAGGGATATTGAAGTGAACGATGTGGAGTGTGTACAGTACACAGCTCTCACAGCCCTGCCATGCCGGACTAGGTCATCACCATCAGTGGAACAACACAAATGATTTTTTGTATGTTCCACTGAACATCTAGTGCCAAATGCAATTCATTTGGACCATCCGGGAATTCGTTAGAGCGGGGTCTGTTAGAGTGATGATGCACTGTATTTGAAAAGAAAAAATGCAAGAATAGAGAAGTGATTGCAAATATTATTCAGCAGATATGTAAGTAATAAAATTTAGCAGATACTGTATATAAGTAATAAAATTTATCAGATATAAAAGTAAAAATAATAAAGAACAGAAGAGTGGGAAATTAGATAATTAATCAAATTAAGATTATCAACATCAGGGGCCCGAGACTGTTCAACACGCTCCCTCTACACATAAGGGGCATAACTGGCAAACCCCTCACAGTGTTCAAGAGAGAACTGGATAAGCACCTCCAAAGGATACCTGATCAACCAGGCTGTGACTCATACGTCAGGCTGCGAGCAGCCGCGTCCAACAGCCTGGTTGATCAGTCCAGCAACCAGGAGGCCTGGTCGATGACCGGGCCGCGGGGACGATAAGCCCCGGAAGCACCTCAAGGTATCCTCAAGGTATCAAGGTAAGATTTCTAGAGTAAACGAATTGAGATTGAAATAATTAATCAAATGGAATACAAATAATTAGCTAATTTAAGAATTAGATTAATATTGTAATACATGAATATTATATGGTAATAATACAAGATGGGTATGCAATATAAACGGGCAATACACAGGCAAAAAAAAAAAAAAAAGAGAACAAAGTGAGAATTAGACAATTAGATTAAGATTGTGAATAAACAAATGGATTCAGATTCCAAATAGTTAATAAAAAAGGAAACATAATTAATCAAATTAAAAATTCAGTAATCTCTTAAGATTGTAATACAGTAATATCATATGGTAATAAGACAAGTTGGATAAGGGTATGCAATAGAAACAAACACATATCACCTGGAAACACTGATGTACTTAAAGCTTAAGAATCCATTAACAATACTCTAATATTAGACAGCAAACAAGACTAGTAGCTAATATTAATGGGCAGATATATAAGTGAGAAATTAAATTATTAATTTTAATTCACAAAGTAATGAATTAAAGATTCAGATAATTTAACAAAAGAGTTCAAGGTTTATAACATTTTGGGAAATTGAAGTGTTAGTATCAACAGATAAATTAGTAAGTTGCTAATATTGTAAGCTGAGAATCTGATAACTAGACAAATTAAGCATTCAAAAAATTATTACATTTTATAAAATTGAAGTCATTGTAGTAATAGTTATAAGAGGTAAATTACATGAAATTGAAACCAATAATATAAAAAAGAAGCATTTATTAATTAATATAAAAATATAAAAAAGCCAAAATTTAAATATGGTTAGGCTAGGTAAGGTTTGGTCACTCATGTGTTAGTTTCAGCAATGACATTGGAAGTTTGCTGGTTTCCAGTTATGTCACAATCAACAAAGAAAGCCTATAATTGTTGGACATTTTTTATTTCATGTCTTTTGCCTCTTCTTTATTAGCAATGATCGTTCCATTCCTGGTGTAGCACTGCTTGATAAAATTTGGGTTTTGTTTGCGAATATGATGCATTCTGTAGAGGAGGATCAACGCTGCTTGGGTAGGCACTCATTAAGCCTTAAACCTCGGAATACATACATATACGATGGGAGTAACTTTCCCGAACACCACACAATACATACATATACAATTGAGGGTCTAGCGCACAATTTTATATGCCCCGCGAGGGACAGGGGCAGCATTAGTCCAGCCATGGCCGATAGTAAACAGACGCCGCCTAGAAAAAAAATGGTGGGTAACATATCCTCATGTGAGAGCTTCAGTTCTGAGTGAGCCACCAAGGCTGGCACACACAGCATGAGCTCACAGCACTACTGTTCAGCTTGTGACCACAGCATCGCCTGAAAATGTCAAAATATATATATGTACATGGTATTATTTAGCAATGATAGTTTTACAGAAGACCTCCTGACTGTGATAAAAATGACCATGATTCTGATAATAGCAGGATTGTGGTGATAATTAGCGCTGTGGTGGGAGGAGTAATCTTGGTGGGGAAGGAGGTAGCGTTGTCTGCTGACTCAGTGTGGCCACCTTTTACTGTCTGCTCGCACCATACCAGGTTAGTGGTTTGCTATGGTGAAGACAAATGTAGATACTTATATATAACGTGTGTATAGAGTGTAATAACAGCAATAGGAGTGTGTTGGTAGCAGCCATTTGGTGAGGTAGGTGGTGTCATCTGCATGACAAGTCATGTTGTGTACTGGTGGCCACTATGGTCTTTGGGCACCATACCAGCTTATTTGTACAGTTATGGTGAATAAAACATGTAGATTCTTATATATAATGTGTGTATACAGTGTAATAACACCACAAACAGTATTGTTAGAGGAGGAATATTAGTGCATCTGGCCCTTGAACCATTGAGAGAGGCAGCCACCAGCTGGTTGTGTGTGTGTAGCTACGTCTCTTATTGCCTGAACTCACGATACCAGATTAGATGTACAGTTATGGTGAACAACACATGTAGATACTTATATATAATGTCTGTATATAGTGAATAAAAGCAAAAACATTATGGTGAGAGGAGAATGTTGGCGAGTGAGGAGGTGAGGGAGTCGCGGCCAGTGGCTGGGTGGCTGTTGTATGGCGGCCACTCCATGCTCCTTTTTGACTCACCATACTAACTTAGTGGTTCGTTATGGTGAAGAAAACATACAGATACTTATACATATACTGTGAATATAGTGAAATAACAGCAAAACTATTTGTTTATTGTTTTTGAACATAATAATTGAATCACTGATGTGCACACCATAATTTTGAGTATAGTGATGGTTCACACATTTTATTATATAAATATATCACTACACTTTATTGAATAATATTACTGCAAAAAAACTAAGAAAAAATCAATCAAAGACACTGAAATAATTAGGGAATAATATCTTTGTGGCAACCAGACTGCCTCGGATACTTGCTCTGTCAATGCCTGTTTTTTTTGCCAGACTTCCCCGCCCTATTGCGGCCAAAATAAGTCATCTGTTATTTTTTTTTATTTTTTTCCGTGATCAGGGAACACAAATGAACACTTTTATATGACGAAAGAATTTTTTTGATTTTTTTGTTGTTGTGCCTGGTGGTATTGCAAGCAAAAAGCCCCTAGTGGTTAAAGGGTTAATGTATAGGTTGGTTTTTTATTTGCAGTTTATTGAATGAGATCTTACTTATCATTGGGATAAGCGAGTTTAGTGAGCATCTGTCTGGTGCTATGGTGATGTTTTTATCTTTTCTGATAGACTTTTAATAGTATCATTAAAGTTTCTCTCTCATACGGAGCATACTTGGAGAGGGTTTCGGGAGTTCTTCTACTCCCCGAGCCCGACTTGGGGCGGCCAGTCTCGACTTCTGATAACTTGGTCTAACAGGCTGTTGCTTGAAGCAGTCTGCAGGCCCACATATCCACTATAGCCTGGTTGGTCCGGCACTTCTTGCAAGAACCGGTCCATGTGCCTCTTGAATACATCCACCTTCGTTCTGGCAATATTTCTAATGCTTACTGGTACGGTGTTGAACAGCTGTGGACCCCTAATGTTTAGACAGTGCTCTCTGATTGTGTCTATAGCACCTCTACTCCTCACTGGTTCTATTCTGCATTTCCTTCCATACCTTTTGCTCCAGTATGTTGTTATTCTACTGTGCAAATTTGGGACCTGGCCTTCAAGTATCTTCCATGTATTTGATACCTTTCTCATCTCCTTTCCAAAGAGTGCATTTTAAAAGCTTTGAGACTTTCCCAGTAATTTAGATGGTTTTATCATTTCTATGTATGCTGTATTTGTTCTCTGTATTCCCTCTAATTCAGAGATCTCTCTGGTCTGTAAGGGGAAGTGAGTACCATGCAATACTTAAGATGGGACAGCATTAGTGATTTAAATAGTATTAGCATTGCTGATCCCTGGAACGTTCTCATAATCCATCCTACCATTTTCCTGGTTGCCACTATATTTGCTCAGTTATGTTCACTAAATGTCAGGTCATCAGACATCGTAATTCCCAGGTCTTTTACCTGTTGCTTTCCTTCTACAAGTAGGTCTGATTGCATCCTGTACCCTGTGTTTTGTTTAAGTTCCTTGTTTCCATCATACCTAAGTACTGTAGAAACCCACTAATCCGGAATCTGCCAATCCGGAAAATGCCCTAGTCCTGCAAAGGTCGTGGCCGGATAAAGTTATCTCCCTATCCGTCCAAAATGTCTATGGAAGCCGAACTAGCGGATATTTGGCTGGATCAGCGGCCTAACACTCGTTGTACACCACCACCAGGAAGGGAGGGAATCCTGAAGGGAGGGAGGGGGT
The DNA here is from genome assembly GCA_020271785.1 of Procambarus virginalis. Taxonomy (NCBI): domain Eukaryota; kingdom Metazoa; phylum Arthropoda; class Malacostraca; order Decapoda; family Cambaridae; genus Procambarus; species Procambarus virginalis. Next base: position 27,693 of record WNGS01011067.1, read on the forward strand.
CACTCTCACTGCTGCTCACTTCCTCTGTCCTGCCCACATTCACTGCCTCCCTCCCTCCCCAAGAGATCCTTCTGTAGGTGGCAGTAGATTGCCAGCCAGAGATAGCCTGGAGAATTTCCATCTAATACAATAAAGGTGTCATGAAACAAGTATTTTTATAACTTTTTATTATCCTAATAATATTACTAAACAAAATCTGTAACAAAAATATATACATGATGATGTACAGTGTGTCCTCACTTGAAAGAACTATGTGAGGCGAGGCCGATTCATTTCACCGCGGAATTCGTTCTACCTGTCGGCTCCAGGCTGTCCCTCCCCTTAATGTGAAAATAACAGAGGTCCTACATCCACTATCAACTAAACAATATTCACAGAAAATCTATTTATGTATTTATTATTTTGAACATGGCATCTGATAGAACAGTCATTGGTAAACAATTTCATATCAAAATCATAAATATGTGACGGTTATTGGTGGCCGCAAATATGATGTATTGGCCAGGATTTCCATAAGCCAAATGTATCAGTCTATATAAATATTCATAAACAATTCATTTATTATGAATTAATTTTCACTATGGCATTTGATAGAACAATCATTTACAAACAATTTGGAATAAAAATGCTATGAATTTAAGCATTAATGAAGCCAGTCAAGCAAAATCACATAATTTTCTCAACAAACTGACAAGAGGAGGAGCGGTTGGCCGGTGGTAGGGGGAGGGAGGGAGGGCCGGTCACTGGTAGTCAGGCACGGGATGGGGTCGGGGCCGGTAGCTAGTAGTCAGGTATGGGAGGGGGAGGGTTGTAGCATGCTGGCGGTAGAGGAGTTGGGGTGGGGGGTGGTGGCCAGACTGGCAGGCCTTGGGCTAGACCAGGCCTCAGGCCTGGGCCAGGCCATCTCAGGTTTGGGCAGCAGAAAATAACATGATGTTTAACAGTGATAAATTCCAGGTACTCAGGTACGGCAAAAATGAGGATCTGAAACATAATACAGGGTATAAAACATAATCGAATCTGCCCATAGTAGGAAAACAGCATGTCAAGGATTTGGGAATAATGATGTCCGACGACCTAATGTTTAGGGAGCATAACCAAACAAATATTGTAGCAGCCAGAAAAATGATAGGATGGATTACGAGAACTTTCAAATCCAGGGATCCCATCACAATGGTTGTACTCTTCAAGTCTCTTGTGTTGTCCCATCTTGAGTACTGCTTAGTACTCACTTCCCCCTTCAGAGCAGGAGAGATTGCTGAAATAGAGGGAATACAGAGAACATATATGGCACACATAGACGCGATAAAGCACCTAAATTATTGGAATCGTCTCAAAGCTCTCCAAATATACTAGCTAAAAAGGAGACAAGAGAGATTTATTTTATTTATTTATTTATTTATATACAAGAAGGTACATTGGGTTAGAGAGAATACATAGCATAGTATTTACAATCTTGTAAAGCCACTAGTACGCACAGCGTTTCGGGCAGGTCCTTAATCTAACAGATAATTTTAAGTAGGTAAATTCTAGCAGAATAAATAAAATGATAACAGATACATTGCAAGAAAAAAAATGAGATGAGAGAGAATAGTAAGTATATTAAAGCACATTGGTATATTAAAGCTCTGGTTGATTACATTGACAACTTGATTGGTAATTTAAACAAGATTAACAGACACCGTACAGCAGATTGATAGCACATATAAGAAGACAGCGATGATCACAATGGTAAAGATGTTCGGATTGGGTACATAACGATAGGGAGATTGGGTAGCAATAGATACAGTGCAATTTTAAAGCAACAAGGTAAAAAAAACTATGCAGATGAGATTAGGTACTTTTTAGTTTTGTTTTTGAATGACGCAAAAGTTGGACAGCTTTTCAATTCATTAGGGAGTGAGTTCCATAGACTGGGTCCCTTTATTTGCATAGAGTGTTTACACAGATTAAGTTTGACTCTGGGGATATCAAAGAGATATATATTTCTGGTGTGGTGATAATGGGTCCTATTACATCTGTCCAGGGAGAGTTTCAGAGCAGGATTTGCGTTTAAGAACAGGGTTTTGTAAATGTAATTGACACAAGAAATTTGTGGAGTGAGATTATGTTTAGCATGTTAAGGGAGTTAAACTAGGGGGCTGAGTGTTGTCTGAAAGCAGAATTTGTTATTATTCTGATAGCAGATTTTTGCTGGGTGATGATGGACTTGAGGTGGTTTGCAGTGGTTGAACCCCATGCACAGATACCATAATTAAGATAGGGATAGATTAGTGCATAAAATAGAGAGATGAGAGCAGAGTTAGGTACATAATATCTGATTTTGGAGAGTATCCTAACTGTTTTAGAGACTTTCTTAGATATATGTTGTATGTGGGTGCTGAAGTTGAGTCTCTTGTCTAGGAATAGGCCAAGAAACTTTCCATCATTTTTATTGCTAATGTTTACATTATATATCTGAAACTGAATTGCATTTGTAGATTTGCATCCAAATAAAATGTAGTAGGTCTTTTCTATGCTAAGTGTTAGTTTATTGGTTGACATCCATAAGTGGACTTTTTAGTTCATTATTAACAACATCATTTAGTGTATGTGGGTTGGGGTTAGAGTAGATGAGGGTAGTATCATCAGCAAACAAAATAGGTTTCAGAATGTTAGAGACATTAGGCAGATCATTGATGTTTATAAGAAATAGGAGAGGTCCCAAGATGCTGCCCTGTGGCACTCCAACGGTTATTGGTAGAGTGGGGGAGGTTATATTATTGATGGTTACACATTGGAGTCAGTCACTAAGATAGGATTGGATATAGTCCAGTGCATGGCCTCGGATTCCATAATGATGGAGTTTACGTAAGAGGTAATTGTGATTAACAGTGTCAAAGCCTTTCTCAGGTCAATGAAGAGTCCAATCGGAAACTCATTTTTGTCAAGGGCCGAGTAAATTATATCAAGAGACTAATAATTGCATTATTGGTACTCTTTTGGGAGTGGAAGCCAAACTGACAGGGGCTAANTACAACCATTGTGATGGGATCTCTGGACTTGAAGGTTCTCGTAATCCATCCTATCATTTTTCTGGCTGACGCAATACTTGCTATGTTATGCTCCCTAAACGTTAGGTCGTCAGACATCATTATTCCCAAATCCTTGACATGCTGTTTTCCTACTATGGGCAGATTCGATTGTGTTTTGTACCCTGTATTATGCTTAAGATCCTCATTTTTGCCGTATCTGAGTACAGGCATACCTCAGTTTAAGAGTTTAATTGGTTCCTGGAGACGCTTCGTATTCCGAAAACTCATATTCTGAAGCTAATTTCCCCATAAGAAATAATGGGAAATGAATTAATCCGTTCCTGACTACCCCAAAAACCCCATATCAAACTAAATTTTTATACCTAATTCATCTAAATAAACCTACAAAACTATGTTCAAGTTATTACTTACCTTGCTCTTGAATGCTGTAGGTGTATGGAAGATGGTGAGGAGGAGAGGAGTTACTGTTTGGAAGGGGAGTCCCCTTCCATTATCACATCAGGCAGTGAGGACTTCACTGGTATGCACACACTGGCACATTTTGCCAGCATACCACTAGGACTTGCTTGTCTTACTAAGAATTTCTCTAAAGACACTTGTTTTTCCCTACATTTTAACACTTGTCTGTAGTAAGACATCACATTATCATTTAAAAGATCAATGCAACGGCCTGCTACAGCTTTATATGGGTGAGTTTTTTCAACAAAACTTTGCAGTTCTTCCCATACTTCACACATTTTCTTAATCAAGAAGGGACATCCTCTACTGCCTCTACTCACAGCTATTTTCTTAAGTTGAACCTTATCAATGGCTTTCTTGAGACCCATGGTGAGATATATAATAACAAATTGTATAGTCAAATGACCAAAAATCCAACAAAACACTGAAAATCCAGGTGAAGAATTGATGTGGGATAGTCACTGGGCGCAAGACAATGGTAAACTGAGGGGCGGAGGGGCGACGATCGCCGAACCACCACGCGCTAGGTCGGCCTGTACGCGTATCAACAAACTCGCGTCCCGAGGTAACCCTCGCGTTCCGAGACATATTTTTCGAGGAAATCCTGCTCGTCTTCCGAAAAACTCGCATACAGGGACACTCGCATTCCGAGGTACCACTGTACCTGGAATTTATCACCGTTAAACATCATGTTATTTTCTGATGCCCAATCGAAAACTTTGTTAATATCTGTTTGTAGTTTATCAATGTCTTCAGCAGAGGTAATTTTCATGCTGATTTTTGTATCATCTGCAAAGGATGACACGAAGCTGTGACTTGTGTTTTTGTCTATGTCGGATATGAGAATAAGGAACAGCAGTGGTGCAAGGACTGTACCTTGAGGTACAGAGCTTTTAACTGCGCTCGGACTCGATTTTACTTGATTGACTGTTACTCTGTGTTCTGTTCGACAGGAAATTGAGTATCCAGCATCCTACTTTACCAGTTATACCCATTGACCTCATTTTGTGTGCAATTACTCCATGGTCACATTTGTCGAATACCTTTGCAAAATCTGTGTATATGACATCTGCATTATGTTTTCCTCTAATGCCTCTGTGATTTTGTCATAGTGGTCAAGTAGCTGTAAGAGGCATGATCTTCCTGCTCTAAATCCATGTTGGCCTGGATTGTGGAGGTCATTGGTTTCCATGAATCTAGTGACCTGACTCCTGATCACTCTCTCAAATACTTTTATTATGTGGGACGTTAGTGCAACTGGTCTATAATTCTTTGCCAATGCTTTGCTCCCTACCTTGTGTAGAGGGGCAATGTCTGCTGCTTTAAGTGCATCTGGTATGTCCCCTGTGTCCAAGCTCTCCTTCCACACTATACTGAGCGCCTGTGCTGCTGGCACTTTGCATTTCTTTATAAATATTGAATTCCATGAGTCTGGACCCGGGGCTGAATGCATGGGCATATTGTCAATTTCTCTTTCAAAATCTGCCATGCTCGTGCTGATATCAGTTATATTTACAGGTGTTTGAGTATCATTCATAAAGAAATTGTCCGAATCTTCCACTTTCATGCTGAGTATCGGAGTGCTAAACATGTCCTCATACAGCTTTTTTAGGATTTCACTAATTTCTTTGTCATCCTCAGTGTATGAACCTTCGCTAATACGAATAGGTGCAATACTGGCAGTGGTTTTCGCTTTTGATTTAGCATATGTGAAGAAATATTTTGGGTTTTTCTTTATTTCTGGAATTGCTTTCTGTTCTAGTTGCCTTTCTTCAGTCTGATAGGAATGCTTCAGTCTCTGTTCGATTTTTTCAATCTCTCTGTTTAAATTATTTCTTCTTTGTATGGAGAGTCGTGTCTGCTTAAGCATTTCCGTTAATTTCTTCCTCCTTTTGTTGTAATGTCGTCTGCGTTCTCTTTCTACATTGGACCTCTTTCTGGCTTTCCTCAAAGGAACATGTTTCAGACAGACTTCATATGCTTCAGAAGTCAGTTTTTCTATTCCTTGTGTAGGATTTTTATTTCTTTGGACATTTTCCCATTGAATGTGTGTAAGCTCCCTGTTTATTTTCTCCAAGTCTATCCCAGTCTATAGTATGACGTCATTTGTCGTCGCGCCGCTGTCTGCGCAGCTCTCCCTCCCCGGGAGGGGGAAGGGGGAGCCCCAGACCTACCGCGCCGGCGATCCACACCCCAGTTCTTGAGGCTGATGCTATCGGCTCGGTTGTGTGCTCTGGCTCCAGTCTTTTTGCGGCGCTGTGCCTTGTGTGTGGCTGCTGTTCTCTGGGGGTGTGAGAGACAGGAGTTATTCCTCAGTACTCGGGCTGCATGCGCCTAGGGTTCCATTCCCTAGGTAATTACCTAAGTGTAGTTACAGGATGAGAGCTATGCTCATGGTGTCCCGTCTTCCCAGCACTCTTTGGTCATATAACGCTTTGAAAGTACTGACGGTCTTGGCCTCAACCACCTTCTCCCCTAATTTGTTCCAACCGTCTACCACTCTGTTTGCGAAAGTGAATTTTCTTATATTTCTTTGGGATCTGTGTTAGCTAGTTTATATCTATGACCTCTTGTTCTTAAAGTTCCAGGTCTCAGGAAATCTTCCCTATCGATTTTATCAATTCCTGTTACTATTTTGTATGTAGTGATCATATCACCTCTTTTTCTTCTGTCTTCTAGTTTTGGCATATTTAATGCCTCGAACCTCTCCTCGTAGCTTTTGCCCTTCAGTTCTGGGAGCCACTTAGTAGCATGTCTTTGCACCTTTTCCAGTTTGTTGATGTGCTTCTTAAGATATGGGCACCACACAACCGCTACATATTCTAGCTTTGGCCTAATAAAAGTCGTGAACAATTTCTTTAGTATATCACCATCCATGTATTTAAAAGCAATTCTGAAGTTAGAAAGCATGGCATAGGCTCCTCGCACAATATTCTTTATATGGTCCTCAGGTGATAGCTTTCTATCTAGAACCACCCCTAGATCTCTTTCTTTATCAGAATTCTTTAAAGATTTCTCACATAATATATAGGTTGTGTGGGGTCTATGTTCTCCTCTTCCACATTCCATAACATGACATTTATTAACATTAAATTCCATTTGCCAAGTGGTGCTCCATATACTTATTTTGTCCAGGTCATCTTGAAGGGCATGACAATCATCTAAGTTTCTTATCCTTCCTATTATCTTAGCATCATCAGCAAACATGTTCATATAATTCTGTATACCAGGTGCCCAGTAAGTACTGCCCTTGGAGCTTGGGGTTACCTTCCACAAGTTTCTCGGGGTCTGCCTCTGTGTGTCCGTTTTACTGCTCGGTTTCTCGGCCGATCTTTGGGTACTATGGGGTTTTGTCTCCTGTGGTTTACCTTAGGGTAAGAGGTAGTTTTTCGCACTGGTAGGGGCGCAGGGTGCTGTGCAGCTAGTTGTCACCTATCACAGCGGCAGGCTCTGTTCCTTGGGGTACGTTGTCCTCTTGCAGGGTTTTGTTTTTCTTTTTGTTTTGCCTTGGTGGGGGGTTCTGCCCTCATTGCCACTGGTGTTTGGCTTCACCTTGATAACTTGGTGGTGCCCCCTGCTTGGTCCCCGTGAGTGTACACGCCCCTGGGGTTCAGCTTTAGACAGTTTGTTTGGTAGTTTTGGGCGCCGGTTAACAGTACCCTGCCTGGGTTTACCTGAGCCCGAGTCCTCTTCAAGTAAACGCTCAGGACCCCGGGAATCCCCTAGGGGACACGTGGGTCCAATGGATGTGACCCCGGGGTCCCCCCTCACTTTGTGCGAGTTTGAGGGTTATTCGGTCCCCTTGTTTCAGGGCGACCCTCACTGTTTTTGCCTCCATCATGCCGCCTTGTTGGGTCGGTGACACTTTCGACCCTGAGTCCTGTGAGTACTGTTGCTTGCTGGTGACTCAATTTACCCAATCTATGGATGATGATCTTCGGGTACAGGCTGCACAAGCGTTGCATTCTAGGTTTTGGTTGTTGCAATACGCTAGGTTGGTTGTTCACCCAGATGCCCCGCAGCTGCCCTGTTTTGCTTATAGGGACCCGGACTTGGGGGTCGCTTCGACCCTGGTTCAGTCCGCACCTCCTGGTCCTTCCCCTCCCATTGTGTGTTCTGGTCCCCCTCCCCCGCTTCCAGTCCTGGAACGTCTGAGGGTTTCGGAGTCAGGGCATGGGTTAGTTGGTCTTGAGACTCGGGCAGCCTCGGGGGATGCCCCTTCCGGTGTGGCGACGGAGGCATTCGAGTCTCCTCTCCCGGCTGAAGCCTCTAGGTCTGACCAGTGGGCCTCTTTCTATCCGGCTTCTATGGCTGCGCCGGCCTTGTCTAGTGGGGTCGGTGCTTGGGGGGAGGACTCGGCCCCGGGTCCTACCAGAGAGGACTCTGGGGCTGGGGAGGGGCTGACCTGGGGGGCCTTGGGCCCTGCTGGACCCCGCCTGGGTTTTTGTACCCTCTGAGCGGGGTTTACTGTTGCAAGGAGTGGGGTTTTCTTTTCCCCCCTCATCGTACGAGTTGGATTTGGTGTCTGCCCCTTCCATGGTTCGGTTCCGTGTTCCCCCCGGGTACTTCGGTTCTGTTTCCGGAGGTTTTTGGCTTATCGCATCCAACCTGCTGTGGTGCGGGCGGTCCTTGTGGCGAACCTCCTGCGTGACCCGGATTATGCCTCGGCAATGGATCCCTCTGATTTCAGGTTTGGTACTTTGTTCCCTTTCTGGCCCCGTTACGAGGTTCCGGAGTCATCCTGGCTGGCAGACTGTCCTGTCTTTGCCTCGAAGGTATGGCACTTCTTCTGCTGTTCCCACACGCTTGAGTGGCACGAGGCTTCGACGGTGCTTCAGGTTTTCCTGGGGGGCGATCTTGAGCACCTCAATGAGTGCTTGTTCGCTCCTGCCCTTCCCCGGGATGTTGGTGTCGTTCAGCTCCATGTGCAGGTTCCCCTCCTTTCGACGGTGCAGGTGGTGGAGGGCTTGCATGCTCGGGGCCTTTTGGTTGCGGCCTTGCGCACTTTTTTTCCCTCCTGGAGATTTCTTCTGACTGGCTCACGGAGGATGTGGAGGCGCTTGGGGCTGTTCCGGGGTCTGGTGCCTTGGCCTCGCTGGCTCGCTCGTTGGCTGCCATGCTGAAGTTTTTTGCGCCGATCTTGCGGGATGCGGTGGCTCTGTTTTATGCCTCCCGGCTCGCGCGTCGGCAGGCAGTATTTGCCTCCTCTGTGGAATCTGCTTGGGCTTTGGCTCTTAGACTTTTGTCCCCTTTTTGCCCTCTCTTGTTTGAGACTTCGGCCGTTGCACAGTTTATTCAGGCTGCTTCGGCTTCTTGCCATCCTATGTCGGACTTGCTAGATCTCCGGGGGTCCTGTGGTGGGCCTTCCCGGAAGGGTCGTGCCAAGACTCAGGGTTCCTCTCGTCGTGGTAGGCCACTGGTATCAGGTTCAGGTTCGGTGCCTCCTTCGAACCCGCCTTCGTCTGGTCGGCGCGGTGTTTGCTCTGTGCGCGAGGTTCTGGGTCTCATAAGGGGAGCCGGCCCTTTCGCAGTTCGCCCCATTGACGGGGCGATGGGGGGGAGGCTTGCGCTGTTCGCTCACATCTGGTGCCACTATTTGTGAACATTTTGGGTCGTTTTGCACGGCCTCCAGTGGCGTTGGGTGGCCCCTCCCCCTGCGGGGGGTTCGGGGCTGGCGGGGCAGGCTTCTTCCCCTGCGCTCTGTCTGGTCATCTTGGATTGGGTTCGCTTGGGCGTGGTCGAAACGACGACGTCCCTCAGATGGATTTCCCGTCTGTTTCCAGTCCCAAAATGAAACTGCGTGGAAATGCAGTTCATTCTGGACATGTCCCATCTGAACCCCTAGGTTCATTGCCCCTCCTTTCGGATGACCACACTGTCCCAGGTTCGCCTCCTGTTGGAGCCGGGTGCTTGGATGGTGTTCCTGGACCTCCGGGACGCTTATTGGCACGTCCCGATTCATCCGGGGTTCAGGGACTGGCTCGGTTTTGTTGTGGAGCTTCGTGCTTACCGCTTTCGTTGTCTTCCGTTCGGTCTGAACCTGGCACCTCGTGTTTTCACGCGCCTCACGCAGGTCGTGGTGACCTGTCTGCATCTGTTAGGTGTTCGGGTGTTGGCCTACCTCGACGACTGGCTGGTTTGGGCTCTCAGTCAGTCCGCTTGTCTGCTAGCCAGGGATCTGGTTCTTTCTCAGCTCGCTGGGTTTGGGTTCTTGGTGAACTGGAGGAAGTCCCATCTGGTTCCCTCCCAGGTTCGGACCTGGCTGGGCCTTGTGTGGGATTCTCGGACCGCTTCCTTGTCTCTTCCTCCGGAGTCTCTTCTGCAGCTGCTGTCCCGCTTGTGCCTGTTTCTGGGGGGCTCCCGGGTCTCCCGGTGGTTGCTCGAGGGTCTGTGCTGGAGCCTAAACTTCGCGATGCTTGTCTACCCATCGGGTCGGGTTTTGCTTCGTCGGCTGTTCTGGTTCCTTCCGGGACGTCCCTTCCGCCTCTCTCGCGATCGCTGGGTTCGGACCCCGGGGGCTTTGCGCCGGTTGCTGCGTCACCGGCTTCCTCTTCGGGTTTTTCGGGGTTCAGTGCCGTGGCACCTACCCGAGCCCTCGCTTGATGTGTTCACGGACGCGTCGTCTCTCGGCTGGGGTTTTGTGACCAGTGCTCACCAGGCCGGCCAGGGTCGTTGGGGTCCATCCTTCCGTCGAGCCCACAGCACTGTGCCGGACTTTGCACCGGTGTGTTTTGCTCTTCGGAGGATTCGAGTCGCCCGAGGGTCGATGATCCGGCTTCATTCGGACTGCTCCCCGGTGGTTCATTGTCTGAACTGGGGGGGGGGGGTTCGATGCGGTCCTTGGCTCTTTGGCGTTGGTCGCTTCGGGTGACTCGTCTGCTGAGTTCTCGGGGTTTAGCTCTCCTGGCAGTTCACGTGTGGGGTGTGTCCAATGTCTTGGCCGATGGCCTGTCTCGTTTCGTTCCCCTCTCCACGGAATGGACGGTCGACGCCGCCTCCTTCCATTGGCTTTGCCACACGTTCGGCCACCCCGAGGTGGATCTCTTCGTGTCGGCGTGGTCGCGGCGCCTTCCCTTGTATGTGGCGCCCCTTCCCGACTGCGAGGCCGTCGGGATCGACGCCTTTTGGCAGGACTGGTCGAGGTGGGGGTTCCTGTACCTCTTTCCCCCGGTTCAGCTGTTGCTCCAGGTTCTGATTTGCTTAGAGACAGGGGAGAGTTGTCCTCTTGGTGCCTTGGTGGCAGGCCCAGCCATGGTTTCAGGCGCTGCTTGCTCGGTGTCCGAACCCAGAGGTTTTTCCGCGGCTCCGCCTCTTCCAACAGATCGGCCCAGTACGTCACATGGCTGGTTCGATCTTCTCCTCGAGTCTTTGTGTATGGTATTTTTGACTCGAGTTTATCATCATCTCTATGGTGATCAGGTGGCTTCTTTATTAGTGTCCCACCTGCGGGCTTCGTCTTGGCAGCAGTATGAAGTTTCCTGATGGTCCTTCCGGTTCTTCTTACGTCTTCGTCGTTATAAATAAATAAATAAATAAATATGTTTATTCAGGTAAGGTATATACATACAAGTGATGTTACATTAATGGATCGAATTATAGATAGAGCTAGTACATACAATGCCTAAAGCCACTATTACGCAATGCGTTTCGGGCAGAAACGTTATACTTCCCTTTCGGTTAGGGTGGTGGTGTCCTTTCTCTCTTGGTTGTTCCAGGACCGTCATCTTATGCCTAACACTGTCGCCTCATATCGTGTGGCGCTGGCGGAGCCGCTTCAGCTTGCTTTCAGTATTGATGTCACGTCTGCGCCGTTTCGCAAGCTGTCTCGGGCGTTGTTTCACCTCCGACCTGCACATGCGCCGCCTGAGCCGTCCTGGTCTTTGGACAGAGTGCTCTCTTTTCTTCTCCTCGTTTTGTTGTAGCCCCCTCGGTTCCGGATTGTTTTTCGAAGGCTCTTTTCCTGTTGGCATTGGCCTCTGGGGGTCGAGTGGGTGAGCTTCTGGCTCTCCTCCGGCGCAGAAGTTTCTGCTCCTTTGGTCGGGGTGATCGTTTTGTTCATCTGCAGCCTTCTCCTTCTTTTCTGGCGAAGAATGAGACTGCTGCATTCCGGAGGGGCCCTTGGGTTGTTGATGCTTGGTTGGTTCGGACAGGGGTGCATCATGTTTTGTGTCTGGTTGCGGCTCTCTGCTGTTATATGCACGCCACGGCTTCGGTGTCCGTGGATGCGCTGTGGGTCGATCCGGTTTCCCTTCTTCCCTGTTCGAGGGTGCGGGTCTCCCAGGTCGTCCGCAGGGTTATTAACCACCGTGCTGCGCCGAGTTTATTGTGAAATTCCCCTGGTGTGCATGAAATAAAGAGTTCCCAAAAAATTCATTTTTCTTCGTAAAATGATAAATTCCCTTCCCTGAACATGTCTACGTAAAAATAAATATGAAATTCCACTTACTTTGGCTGTGGGGACGTGGACAAGGTGCGCTGTGACATCATCAGGGCCTGGTCACCCTTGCGTGAATCGCCCTGACATGGTCGTGCGGGCCATTCAAGCACCGGGTGTTGCGACAAATATATTTTCAATTATTTGTTTTATGTATTTCCAATGCGGTTTTATTTGTTTTTTTTTATCGTATATGATGCATATATGTGTCCTTTACAATATGTATACAGTAGAACGTTCATAATGTTCCATGGAACTGTGATACTGTACATGTGTCAGTAATGTGTCCACAATAAATGTTTATTGTCGCAATATTACCTGTTAAAAATTCACTAAAATTACAATATGTTCAGATTCACTACATAGTAACACACTGTATTACACACTCTGTACTTTGGAAGTGAACAATAGTCAACGAAGTAGTCCATGGTACACAGTGTGACTTTGCTCTCAGTGCACCAGGTACAGATAAATTTTCGCTTCCTGTTTCTTCATTCTGTGTGCTTGCAAATAAAGCACTCACGAACACCCTTGGCTTTAGTACTTGTAGGTTGTATGTAGCCAAGCTTGTAAAGCATAAGGTAGTATTGAAAAGATTATAGGAAAAGATCAATTTATAAGGTAGTCTTGTAAAGATCGCTTTGTATGGTCCCACACAGGAAGAGATTCAGCTTACCTCAAGAGTGGTAAGGCCTTTGCCCAGCCCCCGTCAGCCAGAAAGAGATTCAGCTAGCCTCAAAGAGTGTCCGTCAGTTAGGAAGAGATTCAGGTATTCATGAAAATATCTATGGAAAACACCACCATGGAAGCCGCGAACACTGTTCATCTATGCTATTTGTATCAGATGCATCATCACTGAACGCAGAAAACGATTCATCTGTGTATCATCTAAATAAATTGTAGATAGCATAGGATTGCAAGGGTGATGCTCAGAGCTACAATTGGATATGCTCGCTGTATCGTCCTCATAGGTGCTGTATCACTTGCATCCGACCTTCGTGTTAGGTCCTTATTTCGCCTAGCTTCACCAATATTATGACCCTTATGTTCTTCAAACAATAAGGTTTGTATTTCACCGACAGAGCGTTATCTTTCAACACCGCGTCGGACAGGTGTTTGGGAGCCAGAGACGCGTGCGCCACCCATGGTTGCTCATTCAGTACTAACCCAGCCGGCAGCCCTAGGGCATTCTGGGAATTATTTCCAAGATGGCTGCCTCTCACTGGAGGTCCTAAAGAGTCCATTTCGTACACAACCAACCTCGTACACATTTAGAATTGGTACTGAAAAATCAAAACGAGTTTTCTCGGTTGGCGCAGTTTCCCACCGACCGAGAATACTCGGTTGGTGCAGTTAAGTGATTAAGGCTAGCCAGCCTGTGGTCTATCCCATGCCCATGACATCCGCAAGTTCGCGGCTCTTGCCACCGTCTTTGGCAATATGTCCTGGGCTGACATTCAGGCGCCGGGATTTTGGTGGTCGAACAGGGTCCTGGCTGCTCGTTACCTTGTCAATGTCCTTGGGCCCGGTCAGCCTGTGTCGCTTTGGGTCGGCGGATGCAGCCAGTTGTCTCGACTTCGGGTTGAGGAGTGAGCAGCAACCGCCTCCCGGGTAAGTCCCTATTCTTTTCCCCTCTGGGTAGTTAGCTCCTGGGAGCCGTAGGGACTCCCCCAAGAAAACCAGCGTTGAATGTAATGAAATGTCATTTTCTGGGTGAGTCTTGGAGGCTCTTCGGCGTCCCTCCCTCCCTCCGGTCGGCATTTTTTTTTTTGCGTGTTTTGACATCCAGCCTCAGAACTGGGGGGTAGATTGCCGGCGCAGTAGGTCTAGGGCTCCCCTTCCCCCTCCCGGGGAGGGGGGGGGCTGCGCAGACAGCGGCGAGACGACGAATGATGTCATACTAGTTTGCTTGTTTTTGTTTGGGGAGTTCTATCCACTCGTTCGGCTTTTGGTTGCAATTTTCACCAGAATAGGGGTTTGTTTTAGGACGTTATCTTTCTGGGTGCCTAACCCGGTCGATGGCAGACATTGAATGCTTCCAACCACATGGGGGTTTCTATAGGCCATTGCTCCCCTTGCCTCTCTGAGGGGCCAGGTTCTAGCTCGTGGTCCCTGGTAGGCCCATAAGAACTCCGTACACATGACTGATGCCAAAGTCTGACATTACCATATCAGCCTGGTAAGCTCTGGGGAGCCTCCAGGACGCACCCAGTAAATGGCGTTTCATTACATTCAACGCTGCGTTTTTTGAACATGGTGAAAGTAACAGATTAACATTAGGCGATGCATTTTTATGATTTTATGCAAATAGAGCATGATAACAATTCATTATTATTGGTATTATGATGTATTACTCAGCAATGCTATACAGACACCAGCTGCATATCCACTTTGTGGACACTTCTTGCTACTATTCTTCTTCTTTGTACACTGACAAGTACTTGCATCTCTTTATTACTGCATTATCCCTCAGTTCCAGTTAATAGGAGCTGTTCTCTTATCAACAAAATGTTCTCCTTTAAAAAAAAATTGTCTAAAACACATTTCTGAAAATATTGGGATGAAACTTTCATGATGCTTAAGTCAATAAGTTGGAGATTTGTTTAACATTTATAATAATTTTCACATAATTCGAAATATTTTATGCCCAGTCCCAACTTTTACAGCCCAGGCTGTAGCAGCTTATGGTCAATGCACATAGTTTGTATTACGTAGGCTGTTAGAGGGAGGGAGGGGAGGCCTAGTCCGAGAACCTGCCCATACCCCCTTCCCCATTCCTGCC
>WNGS01011068.1:3546-24347 GCA_020271785.1 Procambarus virginalis
ATCTGGCATTTAGTGATATCTGGCAGATAGTGGCATCTGGCATTTAGTGACATCTGCCAGTTAATGACATCTGGCAGTTAGTGACATCTGAGAGTTAGTGACATCGGTCAGTTAGTGACATCTGGCCGTTAGTGCATCTGGCAGTTAGTGACATCTGGCAGTTAGTGACATCTGGCAGTTAGTGACATCTGGCAGTTAGTGACATCTGGCAGAGTATGACACTTGGCAGTAAGGACACCTGTCAGTTAGTGACATCTGAGAGTTAGTGACACCTGTCAGTTAGTGACATCTGAGTTTAGTTGCATCTGGCAGTTAGTGACATCTGCCAGTTAGTGACATCTGCCGTTATGACATCTGGCAGTTAGTGACTCTCTGCAGTTAGTGACATCTGGCAGTTAGTAACATCTGGCAGTGAGTGACACTTGGCAGTTATTGACATCTGGCAGTTAGTGAATGTAGTTTAGTGACATCTGTCAGTGACATCTGGCCGTTAGTGGTATCTGACAGTGAGTGACATCTGGCAGGTAAGGACAACTGTCAGTTAGTGACATCTGGCAGTTAGTGACATCTTGCAGTTTAAGGACACTGCCTTAGTGATATCTGGCAGTTAGTGGCATCTGGCATTTAGTGACATCTGCAGTTTGTGACATCTGGCAGTTACTGACACCTGACAGTTAGTGATATCTGACATTTAGTGTATCTGTCAGTTAGTGGCATCTGGCAGTTAAGGACATCTGTCAGTTAGTGATATCTGGCAGTTAGTGGCATCTGGCATTTAGTGACATCTGGCAGTTGGTGACATCTGGCAGTTAGAGACATCTGGCAGTGAGTGACATCTGGCAGTAAGTGACATCTGGCAGTTCGTAGCATCTGGCATATAGTGGCATTTGGCAGTTAGTGACATCTCGCAGTTAAGGACAGCTGGCAGTTAGTGACGTCTCTCAGTTTGTGAACATCTGGCAGTTAGTGACTTCTCGCAGTTAAGGACATCTTCTTTTAGAGAAATCGGCAGTTAGAGGCATCTGGTAGCTTGTGACATCTGGCAGTTGTGACATCTGGCAGTAAGTGACATCTGGCAGTTATTGACATCTGGCAGTTATGACATCTGGCAGTTAGTGACTTCTGGCAGTGAGTGACATCTGGCAGTTAGAGACATCTGGCAGTTAGTACATCTGGCAGATGGTGACATCTACCAGTTATGGACATCTGGCAGTTAAGAACATCTGCAGTTAGGACATCTGGCAGTTAGTGACATCTGGCAGTTAGTGATATCCGACATTTAATGACATTTGTCAGTTAGTGGCATCTGGCAGATAGTGACACTGGCACTTAGGGACATTTTTCAATTAGTGACAGTTGGCAGAAAAGGACATCTGTCAGCTAGTTACATTTGGCAGTTATTGACTTCTCTCTCGCAGTTAAGGACATCTGTCTGTTAGTGAATTCTGGCAGTTAGAGCATCTGGCAGTTTGTGACATCTGGCAGTACGTGACATCTGGCAGTAAGTGACATCTGGCAGTCAGTGACATCTGGCAGTGTTGTGGGTCAGGCAGTGAGTGGCATCTGGCATAGTGATATCTGGCAGATAGTGGCATCTGGCATTGTTTGACATCTGCCAGTTAATGACATCTGGCAGTTAGTGACATTTGAGAGTTAGTGACATCGGTCAGTTAGTGACATCTGGCCGTTAGTGGCATCTGGCAGTTAGTGACATCTGGCAGTTAGTGACATCTGGCAGTTAGTGACATCTTGCAGTTAGTGACATCTGGCAGTTAGTGACATCTGGCAGTTAAGGACACTGTCAGTTAGTTGACATTGAGAGTTAGTGACACCTGTCATTTAGTGACATCTGAGAGTTAGTTGCATCTGGCAGTTAGTGACATCTGCCAGTTAGTGACATCTGGCCGTTAGTGACATCTGGCAGTTAGTGACTTCTGCCAGTTAGTGACATCTGGCAGTTAGTAACATCTGGCAGTGAGTGACACTTGGCAGTTATTGACATCTGGCAGTTAGTGACATATGGTAGTTAGTGACATCTGTCAGTGACATCTGGCCGTTAGTGGTATCTGACAGTGAGTGACATCTGGCAGGTAAGGACAACTGTCAGTTAGTGACATCTGGCAGTTAGTGACATCTTGCAGTTAAGGACACCTGCCAGTTAGTGATATCTGGCAGTTAGTGGCATCTGGCATTTAGTGACATCTGCCAGTTTGTGACATCTGGCAGTTACTGACACCTGACAGTTAGTGATATCTGACATTTAGTGATATCTGTCAGTTAGTGGCATCTGGCAGTTAAGGACATCTGTCAGTTAGTGATATCTGGCAGTTAGTGGCATCTGGCATTTAGTGACATCTGGCAGTTGGTGACATCTGGCAGTTAGAGACATCTGGCAGTGAGTGACATCTGGCAGTAAGTGACATCTGGCAGTTCGTAGCATCTGGCATATAGTGGCATTTGGCAGTTAGTGACATCTCGCAGTTAAGGACAGCTGGCAGTTAGTGACGTCTCTCAGTTTGTGACATCTGGCAGTTAGTGGCATCTGTCAGTTAAAACATCTGACACTTAGTGACATTTGGCAGTTAGTGACATCTAGCATTTAGTGACATGTTCCAGTTAGTGACATCTGGCAGTTAAGACATCTGTCAGTTAGTGAAATTTTGGCAGTTAGTGACATCTTGCACTTAGGGACATTTTTCAATTAGTGACATCTGGCAGATAAGGACATCTGTCAGTTAGTGACATCTTGCAGATAGTGATATCTGACATTTAGTGACATCTGTCAGTTAGTGATATCTGGCAGTTAGTGCCATCTGGCAGTTAAGGACACCTGTCAGATAGTTACATTTGGCAGTTATTGACTTCTCGCAGTTAAGGACATCTGTCTGTTAGTGACATCTGGCAGTTAGTGACATCTGGCAGTTAGTGACATCTGGCAGTGAGTGAAATCTGGCAGGTAACGACACCTGTCAGTTAGTGACATCTGGTAGTTAGTGACATCTTGCAGTTAAGGACACCTGCCAGTTAGTTACATTTGGCAGTTATTGATTTCAAAGTTATCTGCATATGTGGCATCTGGCATTTAGTGACATCTGCCAGTTAGTGACATCTGGCAGTTAGTGATATCTGAGAGTTAGTGACATCTGTCAGTGACATCTGGCCGTTAGTGGCATCTGACAGTTAGTGACATCTGCCAGTTAGTGACATCTGGCAGTTAATGACATCTGGCAGTTAGTGACATCTGGCAGTTAGTGACATCTGCCAGTTAAGGACACCTGTCAGTTAGTGACATCTGAGAGTTAAAAACATCTGTCAGTTAGTGATATCTGGCCGTTAGTGGCATCTGGCAGTTAGTGACATCTGCCAGTTAGTGACATCTGGCCGTTAGTGACATCTGGCAGTTAGTGACATCTGCCAGTTAGTGTCATCTGGCAGTTAATGACATCTGGTAGTAAGTGACATCTGGTAGTAAGTGACATCTGGCAGTTAGTGACATCTGGCAGTGAGTGATATTTGGCAATTAGTGGCATCTAGCAGTTAGTGACATCTGGTAGTGAGTGACATCTGGTAGTGAGAGAAATCTGAGAGTTAGTGACATCTGGCAATGACATCTGGCAGATAGTGGCATCTGGCAGTTAGTGACATCTGGCAATTAGTGACATCTGGTAGTAAGTGGCATCTGGCAGTTAGTGACATCTGGCAGTGAGTGACACCTGGCAGTTAGTGGCATTTGACAGTTCGTGACATCTGGTAGTGAGTGATCTCTGATAGTTAGTGACATCTGGCAGTTAGTGACATCTGGCAGTGACATCTGGCAGTTAGTGACGTCTAGCAGTTAGTGACATCTGGCAGTTAGTGACATCTGGTAGTAAGTGTTAACTGGCAGTTAGCGACGTCTGCCAGTGAGTGACATCAGGCAATTAGTGGCACCTGGCAGTTAGTGACATCTGGCTGTTAGTGGCATCTGGCAGTTAGTGACATCTGGCTGTTAGTGGCATCTGGCAGTTAGTGACATCTAATAGTGACTGACATCTGGTAGAGAGTGACATCTGGCAGTTAGTGACGTCTGGCACTTAGTGACATCTGGCAGTTAGTGACTTCTGGCAGTTAGTGACATCTGGCAGTTAGTGACATCTGGTAGTAAGTGTTATCTGGCAGTTAGCGACGTCTGGCAGTGAGTGACATCAGGCAATTAGTGGCACCTGGCAGTTAGTGACATCTGATAGTGAGTGACATCTGGTATTGAGTGACATCTGGCAGTTAGTGACGTCTGGCACTTAGTGACGTCTGGCAGTTAGTGACTTCTGGCAGTTAGTGAAATCTGGCAGTAAGTGACATCTGGCAGTTAATGACATCTGGTAGTGAGTGACATCTGGCATTTGGTGACATCTGGCTGTTGGTGACTCCTGGCAGTTAGTGGCATCTGGCAGTGAGTGACATCTGGCAGTTGGTGACATCTGTCTCTTAGTGGCGTCTGGCAGTTAGTGACATCCGTCAGTTAGTGACATCTGTCAGTTAGTAGCATCTGGCAGTTAGTAGCATCTGGCATTTAGTGACATCTGCTTGTTAGTGACATCTGGCAATTAGTGACATATGGCAGAAAGTTACATCTGTCAGTTAGTGACATTTGGCAGTTAGTGGCATCTGGCAGTTTGTGACATCGGGCAGTTAATGACATTTGGCAGTTAGTGACTTCGGGCAGTGAGTGACATCTGTCAGTTAGTTACATCTGGCAGTTAGTGACTTCTCGCAGTTAAGGACATCTGTCTGTTAGTGAAATCAGGCAGTTAGAGGCATCTGGCAGTTTGTGACATCTGGCAGTACATGACATCTGGCAGTAAGTGACATCTAGCAGTTAGTGACATCTGGCAGTTAATGACATCTGGCAGTTAGTGACTGCTGGCAGTGAGTGACATCTGGCAGTTAGTGACTGCTGGCAGTGAGTGACATCTGGCAGTTAGTGACATCTGGCAGTTAGTGGCATCTGGCAGATAGTGACATCTGGCAGTAAGTGACATCTGGCAGTTAGTGACATCTGTCCGTTAGTGGCATCCGGCAGTCAGTGGCATTTGGCATTTAGTAACATCTGGCAGTTATGGACATCTGGTAGTTAAGGACATCTGGCAGTTCTGGACATCTAGCAGTTAGTGACATCTGGCAGTTAGTGACATCTGGTAGTAAGTTTTATCTGGCAGTTAGCGACGTCTGGCAGTGAGTGACGTCTGGCAGTTAGTGGCATCTGGCAGATAGTGTCATCTGATAGTGAGTGACATCTGGTATTGAGTGACATCTGGCAGTTAGTGACGTCTGGCACTTAGTGACATCTGGCAGTTAGTGACTTCTGGTAGTTAGTGACATCTGGCAGTTAGTGACATCTGGCAGTTAATGACATCTGGTAGTGAGTGACATCTGGCAGTTGGTGACATCTGGCTGTTGGTGACTCTTGGCAGTTAGTGACATCTTGCAGTTAAGGACACCTGCCAGTTAGTGATATCTGGCAGTTAGTCGCATCTGGCATTTAGTGACATCTGCCAGTTTGTGACATCTGGCAATACTGACACCTGACAGTTAGTGATATCTGACATTTAGTGACATCTGTCAGTTAGTGGCATCTGGCAGTTAAGGACATCTGTCAGTTAGTGATATCTGGCAGTTAGTGGCATCTGGCATTTAGTGACATCTGGCAGTTGGTGACATCTGGCAGTTAGCGACATCTGGCAGTGAGTGACATCTGGCAGTAAGTGACATCTGGCAGTTCGTAGCATCTGGCATATAGTGGCATTTGGCAGTTAGTGACATCTCGCAGTTAAGGACAGCTGGCAGTTAGTGACATCTTGCAGTTAAGGACACCTGCCAGTTAGTTACATTTGGCAGTTATTGATTTCTAAGTTATATGCATATGTGGCATGTGGCATTTAGTGACATCTGCCAGTTAGTGACATCTGGCAGTTAGTGATATCTGAGAGTTAGTGACACTCTGTCAGTGACATCTGGCCGTTAGTGGCATCTGACAGTTAGTGACATCTGCCGGTTAGTGACATCTGTAGTTAATGACATCTGGCAGTTAGTGACATCTGGCCGTTAGTGACATCTGCCAGTTAAGGACACCTGTCAGTTAGTGACATCTGAGAGTTAAAACATCTGTCAGTTAGTGATATCTGCCGTTAGTGGCATCTGGCAGTTATGGACATCTGCCATTAGTGACATCTGGCCGTTAGTGACATCTGGCAGTTAGTGACATCTGCCTGTTAGTGACATCTGGCAGTTTAGTGACATATGGTAGTAAGTGACATTGGTAGTAAGTGACATCTGGCTGTTAGTGACATCTGGCAGTGAGTGACATTTGGCAATTAGAGGCATCTGGCAGATAGTTGCATTTGGTATGAGACATCTGGTAGTGAGAGAATCTGACAGTTAGTGACATCTTGCAATGACATCTGGCAGTTAGTGGCATCTGGCAGTTAGTGACATCTTTCATTAGAGTGACATCTGGTAGTAAGTGACATCTGGTTAGTGACATCTGGCAGTGAGTGACACCTGGCAGTCAGTGCATTTGGGCATTTAGTAACATCTGGCAGTTATGGACATCTGGTAGTTTAAGGACATCTGGCAGTTAGGACATCTGGCAGTTAGTGACATCTGGCAGTTAGTGATATCCGATATTAATGACATTTGT
Source organism: Procambarus virginalis (assembly GCA_020271785.1). Classification (NCBI taxonomy): domain Eukaryota; kingdom Metazoa; phylum Arthropoda; class Malacostraca; order Decapoda; family Cambaridae; genus Procambarus; species Procambarus virginalis. The sequence goes on from WNGS01011068.1 coordinate 10,223, forward strand.
CAGTTAGTGGCATCTAGCAGTTATGACATCTGGCAGTTAGTGACATCTAGTAGTAAGTATTTTCTGGCAGTTAGCGACGTCTGGCAGTGAGTGACGTCTGGCAGTTAGTGGCATCTGGCAGTTAGTGACCTCTGATAGTGAGTGACATCTGGTATTGAGTGCCATCTGGCAGTTAGTGACGTCTGGCACTTAGTGACATCTGGCAGTTAGTGAATTCTGGCATTAGTGACATCTGCAGTTAGTGACATCTGGCAGTTAAGACATCTGGTAGTGAGTGACATCTGGCAGTGGTGACATCGGCTGTTGGTGACTCCTGGCAGTTAGTGGCATCTGCAGTGAGTGACATCTGGCAGTTGGTGACATATGTCTCTTAGTGTGCGTCTGGCAGTGTGACATCGGTCAGTTAGTGACATCTGGCAGTTAGTAGCATCTGGCAGTAAGTAGCATCTGGCATTTAGTGACATCTACTAGTTAGTGACTCTGGCAATTAGTGACATATGGCAGAAAGTTACATCTGTCAGTTAGTGACATTTGGCAGTTAGTGGAATCTGGCAGTTGTGACATCTGGCAGTTAGTGACATCTGGCAGTTAGTGACATCTGCAGTTAGTGACATCTGTCACTTAGTGACATCTGAGAGTTAAAACATCTGTCAGTTAGTGATATGGCGTTAGTGCATCTGGCAGTTAGTGACATCTGGCAGTTAGTGACATCTGGCCGTTAGTGACATCTGGCAGTTAGTGACATCTGCTGTAGTGACATCTGGCAGTTAGTGACATCTGGTAGTAAGTGACATCTGGTAGTAAGTGACATCTGGCTGTTAGTGACATCTGGCAGTGAGTGACATTTGGCAATTAGTGGCATCTGGCAGTTAGTGACATCTGTAGTGAGTGACATCTGGTAGTGAGAGAAATCTGACAGTTAGTGACATCTGGCAATGACATCTGGCAGTTAGTGCATCTGGCAGTTAGTGACATTTCATTAGTGACATCTGGTAGTAAGTGACATCTGGCAGTTAGTGACATCTGGCAGTGAGTGACACCTGGCAGTCAGTGGCATTTGGCATTTAGTAACATCTGGCAGTTATGGACATCTGGTAGTTAAGGACATCTGGCAGTTAAGGACATCTGGCAGTTAGTGACATCTGGCAGTTAGTGAATCCGATATTTAATGACATTGTCATTAGTGGCATCTAGCAGTTAGTGACATCTGGCAGTTAGTGACATCTGGTAGTAAGTATTTTCTGGCAGTTAGCGACGTCTGGCAGTGAGTGACGTCTGGCAGTTAGTGGCATCTGGCAGTTAGTGACATCTGATAGTGAGTGACATCTGTATTGAGTGACATCTGCTTAGTGTGACGTCTGGCACTTAGTGACATCTGGCAGTTAGTGACTTCTGGCAGTTAGTGACATCTGGCAGTTAGTGACATCTGGCAGTTAATGACATCTGGTAGTGAGTGACATCTGGCAGTTGGTGACATCTGGCTGTTGGTGACTCCTGGCAGTTAGTGGCATCTGGCAGTGAGTGACATCTGGCAGTTGGTGACATGTGTCTCTTAGTGGCGTCTGGCAGTTAGTGACATCTGTCAGTTAGTGACATCTGGCAGTTAGTAGCATCTGGCAGTAAGTACATCTGGCATTTAGTGACATCTACTAGTTAGTGACATCTGCAATTAGTGACATATGGCAGAAAGTGACATCTGTCAGTTAGTCATTTGGCAGTTAGTGGAATCTGGCAGTTTGGACATCTGGCAGTTAGTGTCATCTGGCAGTTAGTGACATCTGGCAGTTAAGGACACCTGTCAGTTAGTGACATCTGAGAGTTAAAAACATCTGTCAGTTAGTGATATCTGGCCGTTAGTGGCATCTGGCAGTTAGTGACATCTGCCAGTTAGTGACATCTGGCCGTTAGTGACATCTGGCAGTTAGTGACATCTGCCTGTTAGTGACATCTGGCAGTTAGTGACATCTGGTAGTAAGTGACATCTGGTAGTAAGTGACATCTGGCTGTTAGTGACATCTGGCAGTGAGTGACATTTGGCAATTAGTGGCATCTGGCAGTTAGTGACATCTGGTAGTGAGTGACATCTGGTAGTGAGAGAAATCTGACAGTTAGTGACATCTGGCAATGACATCTGGCAGTTAGTGGCATCTGGCAGTTAGTGACATCTTTCAATTAGTGACATCTGGTAGTAAGTGACATCTGGCAGTTAGTGACATCTGGCAGTGAGTGACACCTGGCAGTCAGTGGCATTTGGCATTTAGTAACATCTGGCAGTTATGGACATCTGGTAGTTAAGGACATCTGGCAGTTAAGGACATCTGGCAGTTAGTGACATCTGGCAGTTAGTGATATCCGATATTTTAATGACATTTGTCAGTTAGTGGCATCTAGCAGTTAGTGACATCTGGCAGTTAGTGACATCTGGTAGTAAGTATTTTCTGGCAGTTAGCGACGTCTGGCAGTGAGTGACGTCTGGCAGTTAGTGGCATCTGGCAGTTAGTGACATCTGATAGTGAGTGACATCTGGTATTGAGTGACATCTGGCAGTTAGTGACGTCTGGCACTTAGTGACATCTGGCAGTTAGTGACTTCTGGCAGTTAGTGACATCTGGCAGTTAGTGACATCTGGCAGTTAATGACATCTGGTAGTGAGTGACATCTGGCAGTTGGTGACATCTGGCTGTTGGTGACTCCTTGCAGTTAGTGGCATCTGGCAGTGAGTGACATCTGGCAGTTGGTGACATGTGTCTCTTAGTTGCGTCTGGCAGTTAGTGACATCTGTCAGTTAGTGACATCTGGCAGTTAGTAGCATCTGGCAGTAAGTAGCATCTGGCATTTAGTGACATCTACTAGTTAGTGACATCTGGCAATTAGTGACATATGGTAGAAAGTTACATCTGTCTGTTAGTGACATTTGACAGTTAGTGGCATCTGGCAGTTTGTGACATCTGGCAGTTAATGACATCTGGCTGTTAGTGAATTCTGGCAGTGAGTGACATCTGTCAGTTAGTTACATCTGGCAGTTAGTGACTTCTCCCAGTTAAGGAAATCTGTCTGTAGTGAAATCAGGCAGTTAGAGGCATCTGGCAGTTTGTGACATCTGGCAGTTAGTGACATCTTGCAGTTAAGGACACCTGCTTGTTAGTGATATCTGCCAGTTAGTGGCATCTGGCATTTAGTGACATCTGCAGTTAATGACGTCTGGCAGTTAGTGACATCTGAGAGTTAGTGACATCTGTCAGTTAGTGACATCTGGCCGTTAGTGGCATCTGGCAGTTAGTGACATCTGGCAGTTAGTGACATCTGGCAGTTAGTGACATCTGGCAGTTAGTGACATCTGGCAGTTAGTGACATCTGGCAGTTAAGGACACCTGTCAGTTAGTGACATCTGAGAGTTAGTTGCATCTGGCAGTTAGTGACATCTGCCAGTTAGTGACATCTGGCCGTTAGTGACATCTGGCAGTTAGTGACTTCTGCCAGTTAGTGACATCTGGCAGTTAGTAACATCTGGCAGTGAGTGACACTTGGCAGTTATTGACATCTGGCAGTTAGTGACATATGGTAGTTAGTGACATCTGTCAGTGACATCTGGCCGTTAGTGGTATCTGACAGTGAGTGACATCTGGCAGGTAAGGACAACTGTCAGTTAGTGACATCTGGCAGTTAGTGACATCTTGCAGTTAAGGACACCTGCCAGTTAGTGATATCTGGCAGTTAGTGGCATCTGGCATTTAGTGACATCTGCCAGTTTGTGACATCTGGCAGTTACTGACACCTGACAGTTAGTGATATCTGACATTTAGTGATATCTGTCAGTTAGTGGCATCTGGCAATTAAGGACATCTGTCAGTTAGCGATATCTGGCAGTTAGTGGCATCTGGCATTTAGTGACATCTGGCAGTTGGTGACATCTGGCAGTTAGAGACATCTGGCAGTGAGTGACATCTGGCAGTAAGTGACATCTGGCAGTTCGTAGCATCTGGCATATAGTGGCATTTGGCAGTTAGTGACATCTCGCAGTTAAGGACAGCTGGCAGTTAGTGACGTCTCTCAGTTTGTGACATCTGGCAGTTAGTGGCATCTGTCAGTTAAAAACATCTGACACTTAGTGACATTTGGCAGTTAGTGACATCTAGCATTTAGTGACATGTTCCAGTTAGTGACATCTGGCAGTTAAGAACATCTGTCAGTTAGTGAAATTTGGCAGTTAGTGACATCTGGCACTTAGGGACATTTTCAATTAGTGACTTCTGGCAGATAAGGACATCTGTCAGTTAGTGACATCTTGCAGATAGTGATATCTGACATTTAGTGACATCTGTCAGTTAGTGATATCTGGCAGTTAGTGCCATCTGGCAGTTAAGGACACCTGTCAGCTGGTTACATTTGGCAGTTATTGACTTCTCGCAGTTAAGGACATCTGTCTGTTAGTGACATCTGGCAGTTAGTGACATCTGGCAGTTAGTGACATCTGGCAGTGAGTGAAATCTGGCAGGTAACGACACCTGTCAGTTAGTGACATCTGGTAGTTAGTGACATCTTGCAGTTAAGGACACCTGCCAGTTAGCTACATTTGGCAGTTTTTGATTTCAAAGTTATCTGCATATGTGGCATCTGGCATTTAGTGACATCTGCCAGTTAGTGACATCTGGCAGTTAGTGATATCTGAGAGTTAGTGACATCTGTCAGTGACATCTGGCCGTTAGTGGCATCTGACAGTTAGTGACATCTGCCAGTTAGTGACATCTGGCAGTTAATGACACCTGGCAGTTAGTGACATCTGGCAGTTAGTGACATCTGGCAGTTAAGGACACCTGTCAGTTAGTGACATCTGAGAGTTAAAAACATCTGTCAGTTAGTGATATCTGGCCGTTAGTGGCATCTGGCAGTTAGTGACATCTGCCAGTTAGTGACATCTGGCCGTTAGTGACATCTGGCAGTTAGTGACATCTGCCAGTTAGTGACATCTGGCAGTTAATGACATCTGGTAGTAAGTGACATCTGGTAGTAAGTGACATCTGGCAGTTAGTGACATCTGGCAGTGAGTGACATTTGGCAATTAGTGGCATCTAGCAGTTAGTGACATCTGGTAGTGAGTGACATCTGGTAGTGAGAGAAATCTGAGAGTTAGTGACATCTGGCAATGACATCTGGCAGATAGTGGCATCTGGCAGTTAGTGACATCTGGCAATTAGTGACTTGTGGTAGTAAGTGGCATCTGGCAGTTAGTGACATCTGGCAGTGAGTGACACCTGGCAGTTAGTGGCATTTGACAGTTCGTGACATCTGGTAGTGAGTGATCTCTGATAGTTAGTGACATCTGGCAGTTAGTGACATCTGGCAGTGACATCTGGCAGTTAGTGACGTCTAGCAGTTAGTGACATCTGGCAGTTAGTGACATCTGGTAGTAAGTGTTAACTGGCAGTTAGCGACGTCTGCCAGTGAGTGACATCTGGCTGTTAGTGGCATCTGGCAGTTAGTGACATCTAATAGTGAGTGACATCTGGTAGAGAGTGACATCTGGCAGTTAGTGACGTCTGGCACTTAGTGACATCTGGCAGTTAGTGACTTCTGGCAGTTAGTGACATCTGGCAGTTAGTGACATCTGGTAGTAAGTGTTATCTGGCAGTTAGCGACGTCTGGCAGTGAGTGACATCTGGCAATTAGTGGCACCTGGCAGTTAGTGACATCTGATAGTGAGTGACATCTGGTATTGAGTGACATCTGGCAGTTAGTGACGTCTGGCACTTAGTGACGTCTGGCAGTTAGTGACTTCTGGCAGTTAGTGAAATCTGGCAGTAAGTGACATCTGGCAGTTAATGACATCTGGTAGTGAGTGACATCTGGCATTTGGTGACATCTGGCTGTTGGTGACTCCTGGCAGTTAGTGGCATCTGGCAGTGAGTGACATCTGGCAGTTGGTGACATCTGTCTCTTAGTGGCGTCTGGCAGTTAGTGACATCCGTCAGTTAGTGACATCTGTCAGTTAGTAGCATCTGGCAGTTAGTAGCATCTGGCATTTAGTGACATCTGCTAGTTAGTGACATCTGGCAATTAGTGACATATGGCAGAAAGTTACATCTGTCAGTTAGTGACATTTGGCAGTTAGTGGCATCTGGCAGTTTGTGACATCGGGCAGTTAATGACATCTGGCAGTTAGTGACTTCTGGCAGTGAGTGACATCTGTCAGTTAGTTACATCTGGCAGTTAGTGACTTCTCGCAGTTAAGAACATCTGTCTGTTAGTGAAATCAGGCAGTTAGAGGCATCTGGCAGTTTGTGACATCTGGCAGTGCGTGACATCTGGCAGTAAGTGACATCTAGCAGTTAGTGACATCTGGCAGTTAATGACATCTGGCAGTTAGTGACTGCTGGCAGTGAGTGACATCTGGCAGTTAGTGACATCTGGCAGATAGTGGCATCTGGCAGATAGTGACATCTGGCAGTAAGTGACATCTGGCAGTTAGTGACACCTGTCCGTTAGTGGCATCCGGCAGTCAGTGGCATTTGGCATTTAGTAACATCTGGCAGTTATGGACATCTGGTAGTTAAGGACATCTGGCAGTTAAGGTCATTGGCAGTTAGTGACATCTGGCAGTTAGTGATATCCGACATTTAATGACTTTTGTCAGTTAGTGGCATCTAGCAGTTAGTGACGTCTGGCAGTGAGTGACGTCTGGCAGTTAGTGGCATCTGGCAGTTAGTGACATCTGATAGTGAGTGACATTTGGTATTGAGTGACATCTGGCAGTTAGTGACGTCTGGCACTTAGTGACATCTGGCAGTTAGTGACTTCTGGCAGTTAGTGACATCTGGCAGTTAGTGACACCTGGCAGTTAATGACATCTTGTAGTGAGTGACATCTGGCAGTTGGTGACATCTGGCTGTTGGTGACTCCTGGCAGTTAGTGACAGCTTGCAGTTAAGGACACCTGCCAGTTAGTGATATATGGCAGTTAGTGGCTCTGGCATTTAGTGACATCTGCCAGTTTGTGACATCTGGCAATACTGACACCTGACAGTTAGTGATATATGACATTTAGTGACATCTGTCAGTTAGTGGCATCTGGCAGTTAAAGACATCTGTCAGTTAGTGATATCTGGCAGTTAGTGGCATCTGGCATTTAGTGACATCTGGCAGTTGGTGACATCTGGCAGTTAGAGACAACTGGCAGTGAGTGACATCTGGCAGTAAGAAACATCTGGCAGTTCGTAGCATCTGGCATATAGTGGCATTTGGCAGTTAGTGACATCTCGCAGTTAAGGACAGCTGGCAGTTAGTGACATCTGGTAGTAAGTGTTATCTGGCAGTTAGCGACGTCTGGCAGTGAGTGACATCTGGCAATTAGTGGCACCTGGCAGTTAGTGACATCTGATAGTGAGTGACATCTGGTATTGAGTGACATCTGGCAGTTAGTGACGTCTGGCACTTAGTGATGTCTGGCAGTTAGTGACTTCTGGCAGTTAGTGAAATCTGGCAGTAAGTGACATCTGGCAGTTAATGACATCTGGTAGTGAGTGACATCTGGCATTTGGTGACATCTGGCTGTTGGTGACTCCTGGCAGTTAGTGGCATCTGCAGTGAGTGACATCTGGCAGTTGGTGACATCTGTCTCTTAGTGGCGTCTGGCAGTTAGTGACATCCGTCAGTTAGTGACATCTGTCAGTTAGTAGCATCTGGCAGTTAGTAGCATCTGGCATTTAGTGACATCTGCTAGTTAGTGACATCTGGCAATTAGTGACATATGGCAGAAGGTACATCTGTCAGTTAGTGACATTTGGCAGTTAGTGGCATCTGGCAGTTTGTGACATCGGCAGTTAATGACATCTGGCAGTTAGTGACTTCTGGCAGTGAGTGACATCTGTCAGTTAGTTACATCTGGCAGTTAGTGACTTCTCGCAGTTAAGAACATTTGTCTGTTAGTGAAATCAGGCAGTTAGAGGCATCTGGCAGTTTGTGACATCTGGCAGTACGTGACATCTGGCAGTAAGTGACATCTAGCAGTTAGTGACATCTGGCAGTTAATGACATCTGGCAGTTAGTGACTGCTGGCAGTGAGTGACATCTGGCAGTTAGTGACATCTGGCAGTTAGTGGCATCTGGCAGATAGTGACATCTGGCAGTAAGTGACATCTGGCAGTTAGTGACACCTGTCCGTTAGTGGCATCCGGCAGTCAGTGGCATTTGGCATTTAGTAACATCTGGCAGTTATGGACATCTGGTAGTTAAGGACATCTGGCAGTTAAGGTCATCTGGCAGTTAGTGACATCTGGCAGTTAGTGATATCCGACATTTAATGACATTTGTCAGTTAGTGGCATCTAGCAGTTAGTGACGTCTGGCAGTGAGTGACGTCTGGCAGTTAGTGGCATCTGGCAGTTAGTGACATCTGATAGTGCGTGACATCTGGTATTGAGTGACATCTGGCAGTTAGTGACGTCTGGCACTTAGTGACATCTGGCAGTTAGTGACTTCTGGCAGTTAGTGACATCTGGCAGTTAGTGACATCTGGCAGTTAATGACATCTTGTAGTGAGTGACATCTGGCAGTTGGTGACATCTGGCTGTTGGTGACTCCTGGCAGTTAGTGACAGCTTGCAGTTAAGGACACCTGCCAGTTAGTGATATATGGCAGTTAGTGACTCTGGCATTTAGTGACATCTGCCAGTTTGTGACGTCTGGCAATACTGACACCTGACAGTTAGTGATATATGACATTTAGTGACATCTGTCAGTTAGTGGCATCTGGCAGTTAAAGACATCTGTCAGTTAGTGATATCTGGCAGTTAGTGGCATCTGGCATTTAGTGACATCTGGCAGTTGGTGACATCTGGCAGTTAGAGACAACTGGCAGTGAGTGACATCTGGCAGTAAGAGACATCTGGCAGTTCGTAGCATCTGGCATATAGTGGCATTTGGCAGTTAGTGACATCTCGCAGTTAACGACAGCTGGCAGTTAGTGACATCTGGTAGTAAGTGTTATCTGGCAGTTAGCGACGTCTGGCAGTGAGTGACATCTGGCAATTAGTGGCACCTGGCAGTTAGTGACATCTGATAGTGAGTGACATCTGGTATTGAGTGACATCTGGCAGTTAGTGACGTCTGGCACTTAGTGATGTCTGGCAGTTAGTGACTTCTGGCAGTTAGTGAAATCTGGCAGTAAGTGACATCTGGCAGTTAATGACCATCTGGTAGTGAGTGACATCTGGCATTTGGTGACATCTGGCTGTGGTGACTCCTGCCAGTTAGTGGCATCTGGCAGTGAGTGACATCTGGCATTGTGACATCTGTCTCTTAGTGGCGTCTGGCATTAGTGACATCCGTCGTTTAGTGACATCTGTCAGTTAGTAGCATCTGGCAGTTAGTAGCATCTGGCATTAGTGACATCTGCTAGTTAGTGGACATCTGGGAATTAGTGACATATGGCAGAATTTACATCTGTCAGTTAGTGACATTTGGCAGTTTGTGACATCGGGCAGTTAATGACACTGGCAGTTAGTGCTTCTGGCAGTGAGTGACATCTGTCTTAGTTACATCTGGCAGTTAGTGACTTCTCGCAGTTAAGAACATCTGTCTGTTAGTGAAATCAGGCAGTAGGGCATCTGGCTTTGTGACATCTGGCAGTACGTGACATCTGGCAGTAATGACATCTAGCAGTTAGTGACATCTGGTAGTTAATGACATCTGGCAGTTAGTGACTGCTGGCAGTGAGTGACATCTGGCAGTTAGTGACATCTGGCAGTTAGTGGCATCTGGCAGATAGTGACATCTGGCAGTAAGTGACATCTGGCAGTTAGTGACATCTGTCCGTTAGTGGCATCCGGCAGTCAGTGGCATTTGGCATTTAGTAACATCTGGCAGTTATGGACATCTGGTAGTTAAGGACATCTGGCAGTTAAGGTCATCTGGCAGTTAGTGACATCTGGCAGTTAGTGATATCCGACATTTAATGACTTTTGTCAGTTAGTGGCATCTAGCAGTTAGTGACGTCTGGCAGTGAGTGACGTCTGGCAAGTAGTGGCATCTGGCAGTTAGTGACATCTGATAGTGAGTGACATCTGGTATTGAGTGACATCTGGCAGTTTTGACGTCTGGCACTTAGTGACATCTGGCAGTTAGTGACTTCTGGCAGTTAGTGACATCTGGCAGTTAGTGACACCTGGCAGTTAATGACATCTTGTAGTGAGTGACATCTGGCAGTTGGTGACATCTGGCTGTTGGTGACTCCTGGCAGTTAGTGACAGCTTGCAGTTAAGGACACCTGCCAGTTAGTGATATATGGCAGTTAGTGACTCTGGCATTTAGTGACATCTGCCAGTTTGTGACATCTGGCAATACTGACACCTGTCAGTTAGTGATATATGACATTTAGTGACATCTTCAGTTAGTGGCATCTGGCAGTTAAAGACATCTGTCAGTTAGTGATATTGGCAGTTAGTGGCATCTGGCAGTTAGTGACATCTGGCAGTTGGTGACATCTGGCAGTTAGAGACAACTGGCAGTGAGTGACATCTGGCAGAAAGAGACATCTGGCAGTTCGTAGCATCTGCATATAGTGGCATTGGCAGTTAGTGACATCTCGCAGTTAAGGACAGCTGGCATTAGTGACATCTGGTAGTAAGTGTTATCTGGCAGTTAGCGACGTCTGGCAGTGAGTGACATCTGGCAATTAGTGCACCTGGCAGTTAGTGACATCTGATAGTGAGTGACATCTGGTATTGAGTGACATCTGGCAGTTAGTGACGTCTGGCACTTAGTGATGTCTGGCAGTTAGTGACTTCTGGCAGTTANTTGACTTCTCGCAGTTAAGGACATCTGTCTGTTAGTGAATTCTGGCAGTTAGAGGCATCTGGCAGTTTGTGGACATCTGGCAGTACGTGACATCTGGCAGTAAGTGACATCTGGCAGTCAGTGAACATTGCAGTGTTGTGGCGTCCGGCAGTGAAGGGCATCTGGCATATAGTGATATCTGGCAAGATAGGGCATTCTGGCATTTAGTGACATCTGCCAGTTAATGACATCTGGCAGTTAGTGACATCTGAGAGTTAGTGCATCTGTCAGTTAGTGACATCTGGCCGTTAGTGGCATCTGGCAGTTAGTGACATATGGCAGTTAGTGACATCTGGGCAGTTAGTGACATCTGGCAGTTAGTGACATCTGGCAGTAGTGACACTCTGGCAGTTAAGGACACCTGTCAGTTAGTGACATCTGAGAGTTAGTGACACCTGTTCAGTTAGTGACATCGAGAGTTAGTTGCATCTGGCAGTAGTGACATCTGCCAGTTAGTGAACATCTGGCCGTTAGTGACATGGGCAGTTAGTGACTTCTGCCAGTTAGTGACATCTGGCAGTTAGGAACATCTGGCAGTGAGTGACATTGGCAGTTATTGACATCTGGCAGTTAGTGACTATGGTAGTTAGTGACATCTGTCAGGACATCTGGCCGTTAGTGGTATCTGACAGTGAGTGACATCTGGCAGGTAAGGCACACTGTCAGTTAGTGACATCTGGCAGTTAGTGACATCTTGCAGTTAAGGACAACCTGCCAGTTAGTAATATGGCAGTTAGTGGCAAATGGCATTTAGTGACATCTGCCAGTTTGTGACATCTGCAGTTACTGAAACCTGACAGTTTAGTGATATCTGACATTTAGTGTCTATCGGTCAGTAGTGGATCTGGCAGTTAAGGACATCTGTCAGTTAGTGATATCTGGCAGTTAGTGGCATCTGGCATTTAGTGACATCTGGCAGTTGGTGACATCTGGCAGTTAGAGACATCTGGCAGTGAGTGAATCTGGCAGTAAGTGACATCTGGCAGTTCGTAGCATCTGGCATATAGTGGCATTTGGCAGTTAGTGACATCTCGCAGTTAAGGACAGCTGGCAGTTAGTGACGTCTCTCAGTTTGTGACATCTGGCAGTTAGTGGCATCTGTCAGTTAAAAACATCTGACACTTAGTGACATTTGGCAGTTAGTGACATCTAGCATTTAGTGACATGTTCCAGTTAGTGACATCTGGCAGTTAAGGACATCTGTCAGTTAGTGAAATTTGGCAGTTAGTGACATCTTGCACTTAGGGACATTTTTCAATTAGTGACATCTGGCAGATAAGGACATCTGTCAGTTAGTGACATCTTGCAGATAGTGATATCTGACATTTAGTGACATCTGTCAGTTAGTGATATCTGGCAGTTAGTGCCATCTGGCAGTTAAGGACACCTGTCAGATAGTTACATTTGGCAGTTATTGACTTCTCGCAGTTAAGGACATCTGTCTGTTAGTGACATCTGGCAGTTAGTGACATCTGGCAGTTAGTGACATCTGGCAGTGAGTGAAATCTGGCAGGTAACGACACCTGTCAGTTAGTGACATCTGGTAGTTAGTGACATCTTGCAGTTAAGGACACCTGCCAGTTAGTTACATTTGGCAGTTATTGATTTCAAAGTTATCTGCATATGTGGCATCTGGCATTTAGTGACATCTGCCAGTTAGTGACATCTGGCAGTTAGTGATATCTGAGAGTTAGTGACATCTGTCAGTGACATCTGGCCGTTAGTGGCATCTGACAGTTAGTGACATCTGCCGGTTAGTGACATCTGGTAGCTAATGACATCTGGCAGTTAGTGACATCTGGCAGTTAGTGACATCTGACAGTTAAGGACACCTGTCAGTTAGTGACATCTGAGAGTTAAAAACATCTGTCAGTTAGTGATATCTGGCCGTTAGTGGCATCTGGCAGTTAGTGACATCTGCCAGTTAGTGACATCTGGCCGTTAGTGACATCTGGCAGTTAGTGACATCTGCCTGTTAGTGACATCTGGCAGTTAGTGACATCTGGTAGTAAGTGACATCTGGTAGTAAGTGACATCTGGCTGTTAGTGACATCTGGCAGTGAGTGACATTTGGCAATTAGAGGCATCTGGCAGATAGTGACATCTGGTAGTGAGTGACATCTGGTAGTGAGAGAAATCTGACAGTTAGTGACATCTGGCAATGGCATCTGGCAGTTAGTGGCATCTGGCAGTTAGTGACATCTTTCAATTAGTGACATCTGGTAGTAAGTGACATCTGGCAGTTAGTGACATCTGGCAGTTAGTTACATCTGGCAGTTAGTGACTTCTCGCAGTTAAGGACATCTTTCTGTTAGAGAAATCTGGCAGTTAGAGGCATCTGGTAGCTTGTGACATCTGGCAGTATGTGACATCTGGCAGTAAGTGACATCTGGCAGTTATTGACATCTGGCAGTTAATGACATCTGGCAGTTAGTGACTTCTGGCAGTGAGTGACATCTGGCAGTTAGAGACATCTGGCAGTTAGTAACATCTGGCAGATGGTGACATCTACCAGTTATGGACATCTGGCAGTTAAGAACATCTTGCAGTTAAGGACATCTGGCAGTTAGTGACATCTGGCAGTTAGTGATATCCGACATTTAATGACATTTGTCAGTTAGTGGCATCTGGCAGATAGTGACACCTGGCACTTAGGGACATTTTTCAATTAGTGACAGTTGGCAGAAAAGGACATCTGTCAGCTAGTTACATTTGGCAGTTATTGACTTCTCGCAGTTAAGGACATCTGTCTGTTAGTGAATTCTGGCAGTTAGAGGCATCTGGCAGTTTGTGACATCTGGCAGTACGTGACATCTGGCAGTAAGTGACATCTGGCAGTCAGTGACATCTGGCAGTGTTGTGGCGTCAGGCAGTGAGTGGCATCTGGCATTTAGTGATATCTGGCAGATAGTGGCATCTGGCATTTAGTGACATCTGCCAGTTAATGACATCTGGCAGTTAGTGACATCTGAGAGTTAGTGACATCGGTCAGTTAGTGACATCTGGCCGTTAGTGGCATCTGGCAGTTAGTGACATCTGGCAGTTAGTGACATCTGGCAGTTAGTGACATCTGGCAGTTAGTGACATCTGGCAGTTAGTGACATCTGGCAGTTAAGGACACCTGTCAGTTAGTGACATCTGAGAGTTAGTGACACCTGTCAGTTAGTGACATCTGTCCATTAGTGCCATCTGGCAGTTAGTGATATCTGGCAGTTAGAGACATCTGGCAGTTAAGGACATCTGGCAGTTAGTGACATCTGGCAGTTAGTGGCATCTGGCAGTTAGTGACATCTGGCAG
>WNGS01011068.1:25861-41130 GCA_020271785.1 Procambarus virginalis
ATCTGGCAGTTAGTGACATCAGGCAGTTATGGCATCCGGCAGTCAGTGGCATCTGGCATTTAGTGACATTTGGCAGTTAGTGACACCTGTCAGTTAGTGACATCTGGCAGTTAGTGACATCTGGCAGTAAAGGACATCTGCCAGTTAGTGACATCTGGCAGTTAGTGACATCTGGTAGTTAGTGACAATTGTCAGTTAGTGACATCTGGCAGTAAAGTGACATTTGGCAGTTAGTGACATACGGCAGTTAGTGACATCTGGCAGTTAGTGACATCTGGCAGTTAGTGACATACGGCAGTTAGTGACATCTGGCAGTTAGTGACATCTGGCAATTAAGGACATCTGGCAGGTAGTGGCATCTGGCATTAGTGAACTCTGGCACTTAGTGACATCTGACAGTTAGTGACATCTGAGAGTTAGTGACACCTGTCAGTTAGTGACATCTGTCCATTAGTGCCATCTGGCAGTTAGTGATATCTGGCAGTAGAGACATCTGGCAGTTAAGGACATCTGGCAGTTAGTGACATCTGGCAGTTAGTGACATCTGGCAGTTAGTGATATCTGACATTTAGTGACATCTGTCAGTTAGTGGCATCTGGCAGTTAGTGAATCTGGCAGTTAAGGACATCTGTCAGTTAGTGACATCTGGCAGTTAGTGCATCTGATAGTTAACGACATCTGTCAGAGAAATCTGGCAGTTAGTAACGTCTGGCATTTAGTGCCATCTGGCAGAAAGTGTCATCTGGCAGTAAGTGACATCTGGCAGTTAGTGACATCAGGCAGTAAGTGACATCTGTCAGTTAGTGACATCTGGTAGTTAGTGGCATCCGCAAGTCAGTGGCATCTGGCATTTTGTGACATCTTGCAGTTAGTTACATCTTGCAGTTAAGGACATCTTTCAGTTAGTGACATTCAGGCAGTTAAAGACATCTGCCAGCTAGTGACATCTGGCAGCTAGTGGCATCTGCCTGTTAGTGACATCTGGCAGTTAGTGACATATGGTAGTTAGTAACATCTGTCAGTTAGTGACATCTGGCCGCTAGTGGCATCTGGCAGTTAGTGACATCTGGCAGTAAGTGACATCTGGCAGTAAGTGACATCTGGCATTTAGTGTCATCTGGCAGTTTGTGACATCTGGCAGTTAAGGACATCTGGCAGTTAGTGACATCTGGCAGTTAGTGGCATCTGGCAGTTAGTGACATCTGGCAGGTAAGGACATCTGCTAGTTAGTGACATCTGGCAGTTAGTGACATCTGGCAGTTAAGGACATCTGTTAGTTAGTGACATCTGGCAGTTAGTGACAGCTGGCAGTTAAGGCCATCTGTCAGCTAGTGAAATCTGGCAGTTAGTGGCATCTGGCATTTAGTCACATCTGGCAGTTAGTGATATTTGGCAGTTAGAGACATCTGGCAGTGAGTGACATCTGGCAGTGAGTGACATCTGGCAGTTAGTATCATCTGGCAGTAAGTGATATCTGACAGTTACTGACTACTAGCAGTTAGTGGCATCCGGCAGGCAGTGGCATCTGGCATTTAGTGACATCTGGCAGTTAGAGACATCTGGCAGTTAAAGACACCTGGCAGTTAGTGAAATCTGGCAGTTAGTGTCACCTGGCAGTTAGTGATATCTGGCAGTGAGTGACATCTGGCAGTTAGTGACATCTGGTAGTTAGTGACATCTGGCAGTAAGTGATATCTGGCAGTTAGTGACGTCTGGCTGTTAGTGGCATCCGGCAGTCAGTGGAATCTGGCATTTAGTGACATCTGCCAGTTAGTGACATCTGGCCGTTAGTGGCATCTGGCAGTTAGTGACATCTGCAAGTTAGTGACATCTGGCAGTTAGTAACATCTGGCAGTGAGTGACACCTGGCAGTTATTGACATCTGGCAGTTAGTGACATATTGTAATTAGTGACATCTGTCAGTTAGTGACATCTGGCAGTTAGTGGCATCTGGCAGTGAGTGGCATCTGGCAGGCAAGGACACCTGTCAGTTAGTGACATCTGGCAGTTAGCGACATCTTGCTGTTAAGGACACCTGCCAGTTAGAGATATCTGGTAGTTAGTGGCATATGGCATTTAGTGACATCTACCAGTTAGTGACATCTGGCAGTTAGTGACATCTAACAGTTAGTGATACCTGACATTTAGTGATATCTGTCAGTTAGTGTCATCTGGCAGTTAAGGACATCTGGCAGTTAGTGATAGCTGGCAGTTAGAGACATCTGACAGTTAAGGACATCTGTCAGTTAGTGAAATCTGGCATTTAGTGGCAGCTGACAGTTGGTGACATCTGGCAGTTAGAGACATCTGGCAGTTAGTGACATCTGGCAGTAGGTGACATCTGGTAGTGAGTGACATCTAGCATTTGGTGACATCTGGCTGTTGATGACTCCTGGCAGTTAGTGGCATCTGGAAGTGAGTGACATCTGGCAGTTGGTAACATCTGTCACTTAGTGGCGTCTGACAGTTAGTGACATCTGTTTGTTAGTGACATCTGTCAGTTAGTTGCATCTTGCAGTTAGTAGCATCTGGCATTTAGTGACATCTGGCAGTTAGTGACATCTGGCAATTAGTGACATATGGCAGATAGTTACATCTGTCAGTTAGTGACATTTGGCAGTTAGTGGCATCTGGCAGTTAGTGACATCTGGCAGTTAATGACATCTGGCAGTTAGTTACATCTGGCAGTTAGTGACTTCTCGCAGTTAAGGACATCTGTCTGTTAGTGAAATCTGGCAGTTAGAGGCATCTGGCTGTGAGGTTTTTCTCTACGCCTACCTCCCTTAGGAGGTGGACTACAAGTTTAAAGGCTGCTCTTGGCAGTTAAGCATGAGTCCAATAGAAAAAGGAGAAGCGGGAGCAAACCGCCAGGCTTCCACCACCAGGGTTGAAAACCTGTCCACATAGGCCGCTGGTTCCTCCTAGTTAAACATGACGTTAAAACCAATAAAGGGTAACCGACGGGTTCTCACAATCAAATTTTATATTTGATGTGGCGCTATGAATTGGAATTCGAATTCCCAAGAGCACAGCCGTCATATCAAAAGATCACAGCAACAATAATCGTAACATCAGAACATGGGTGTGGCACAGAATAGTTGAAGGTTGACATCAAAGACCGTTTTCTATAAAATAAACAATTTATTACTAACAAGAGACTAGACTACTACATTATCGAGTTTACATTTACGTTAATGTCCATCCAGTTGCACTATAACCAACAGCTAACTAGCAACCCTTGCTGTGTGGCTGCATACTGAACTAACCTGAACACAGGTGTGCCCACTGACGACGCAATATTGCAAATCAAAGAAAATATCACAGACTAAGTTACACCACAGCGAGTTATTTAATTACGTTAATGTCCATACAGTGGCATTTGCAACACAGCTATTCAACAGCCCCTCGAGAAATGACAGCAGGCTCCATCCTGCAGACACTTCGGGCTGACAACATGAACTAACTGAACAAATGAAGGATATCCAATGATGACACAAGCAAGCAATCAATAGTGTCACGGCTTCACTGTGGCAGCTACTCTAATCACGAGCTTAAGGTCCTCCTTACAAACAGGAGTGACCCCCCTCTGTGTCATTAATTACTTTACTATGAGTGCTAATTACCCCAATTAACCTCGAGCAATTAATTAACTGGCACCAGGACCGATAATTAATCATACATAAATACGTCTCACCCCGCACTGCCTAAGCAGGTCTCATCAAGCACTGTGAATTCACGGAAGAGGAGTTAATTACTAATTAACAATGAGCGCAACTAATCCACTGTCACCAGACAGAATATGATTAATAACGAATTATGCTAACCCCATGACCTCGCTTTACCGAGTCATCTGAGTCCTCAAGACTCCAGACGTTAATTACTCCACTAATTATCATGAGCCACTGATTGCCTTAACCCCGAAAGGTAATTAGTCTCGAGCAACTGACGTTAACACTATCACTGACAGACTCTGACAGATCCTCTCCCACTACGTGAATTCATGATGAGAATGCTAATTGCATAATTAGCTAGAGTGGTCAATTAGTTGTCACACGGACAATTAATTGCTCCGGAAACGTATTCCAACCTTCTCAAGTTCAACACTGTTCTGCCATAACAGCTCTCACTCATTCAACAACAACAAATGTGCACCCCCTTATCCAGTTAATTACCCCTAATTAACTCACTGAATCCTTAAGTCCTCAACACAACTTAAAGAAACAAAGTAACCCAAATGTTACATAGGTCACACATAATGGCATGCAAAACAACAAAATAGCACCGCCCACATACGGTTGCGACTACTGCAACTCGTTAATTACTATGCCCACACAGTAATGACACACGGTTTTGCAACAACTCAAGGTATACCAATATTACTGCCCCCTCTAATCTTGCAAACGTTGCAAAAGATCGATCGATTCCGCCTATTTCAGCAAGACAATTTACGTTAATATAAGACACCGTCGCTCTACGCGGACAGCTGGCGCTAATTCTCCCATAATTAGGCAAATTAACTAATTGCTCGCTCTCATTAGGCACTGAGAATTTCCCTGAATACTCAAAGGGTCCCCTTAAATCCTCAACACAGTTCCTAGGACAGTAATATCGTATACCTGATAACACTGCACAAACCTGCAACATAATGATGCCGTCAGCATGCCCCACATGCTAATGACATCATTAGGCAATCAGTCAGCAATCACAACTACTGACTCACCACACCACACAGTACAACAACATGCAAATCAACACATAGAAATGCCTTACATAACCAATGCAAATTAATCACCAGGACAATATACAGACCTCAGGATATCCACTAATAACCCTGCAACGCGGGTCTGCTTACTTCTACACTGGCATAATTACTCAATGCGGTACCATGGCACTAACCAAGGCTGAACGATTATATAGAATCGACAGACTGGATCATTTATATGATGATTCTCTACACTGACTGGTCCCAAACTCGAGTCAGTCTACACACAACAATATATCTACAGAAATATATATATATAACTATATGAGTGGTACTGGACAATCTCCCTCCAGGTACTGCCCCCCAGTCACCTGGGCGTGCACTGACAGGTGTCTCTCAGCTGCTTCCCTAGCCTGGCCGGGCTATGGGACAACACAACTTTACCATAATGTCCACTAATACTGAGACACTGTTACACTCTGATTTTTGTACTCACAATTTCCTACTCATTTTTCTCCTTTCCCAGGTCACTACCACCTGGCTGTCAACACTTAGCTTGCTCCTCGTGCGTCGACAAGATGTGGCCCTAGGCTGTCCTGGGAAAGTGGCCAAGGGGGGTGGCCAAGCATGTGGCCACCGCGTGGCCCTCAGCGGATGTAGCCGCGGGTGGCGCGTGACGTCACAGCACCCCACCCGGGCTTGCTGGCGCGCGGGTGGCCTGGGGGTGGCCTGGCCAGGCCGGTGGGTGGCCGGGCGGCCTGGGGCGGCCTCGTGGCGCCTGGGGGCGGCCTGGGTGGCCGCGGGGCATACACACATGTGGATGGGGAATCACCACAACCCCCACAAACTAGAGCATGACTCGCTCTTACACTGGGGTGACAAGGAGGACAATGGTCGGCGTCACCACCACATGACGCCGTCGGGCGGAATTCAAAGTCCAACAGGGGCCTGTAATATCACCTTAATTACACTGGTAGGCCCTGCCCAATTGTCCATGAACATACAGGATATCTGAGCCACCTGCTACCCCATGGGGCTTTGCCAGCTGCCCCATGGGTGATCACTGTCTCTGAGGCTTTTTCACTGTCCTGTCTACATCAGCCCCAGTTTCACGCGAATTTGGGTCTCGACACACCCAGGGTGGCTGGAGTGCCATGCAAGATGAGTAATCTGAACGACAGGAGCGATTAACGGTGGTGGAGGTGGCAGGCTTGCCACCTCCACCAGGTCACTCCTTACACCTCTTGCTGCCCAATTCAAACTAAACTCTTGGCGGGCTAGGGAGACTCACATCCCAATATCTCCCCCCCCCCTACCTTGTCTTAACCAATCAGCAGGAAGCCGGCACGACTCCATGGTGCCGCTTCCAATAACATCTCTTGGCGCCAAAACTCAGCATAGGCATAGAAGTGACTAAACCAATCACAGACGCCCCTCGCCTGGTGGCGCAACGTGACGTCACAGGGAGGGGCAGGCCTAAACAACGTCTCACTTGGTGGGGGGGGGGGGAAGATGCAGCGTTCGCCCCACTGTCCCCCCTCCACCTCTAACGGTTCTTGAGTCATAGTACCTCCTCACACCATCACTCACAAATCTCTCCATGTTTCACAGAAACAAGAAAAATTTCTGTAACTCTCTCTACAGAGCAATCACAGACCTCTAATTAGTTTTAACTGACAGCAATTAACATAAGCTTTCATATGACACCCCACAAGTATATGTAAATTTGAAAGCTTCAGTTTCTAGAGTCCCTAGAGCGACTAGCTTATTCTAGAAACTTAGGAAAACTAGCTGAAGGGATTCTACATCCCTCACACTGGCAGTTTGTGACATCTGGCAGTATGTGACATCTGGCAGTAAGTGACATCTGGAAGTTAGTGACATCTGACAATTAATGACATCTGGCAGTTAGAGACTTCTCGCAGTGAGTGACATCTGGCAGTTAGAGACATCTGGCAGTTAGTGGCATCTGGCAGATAGTGACATCTGGCAGTAAGTGACATCTGGCAGTTAGTGACATCTGTCAGTTAGTGGCATCCGGCAGTCAGTGGCATCTGGCATTTAGTGACATCTGGCACTTATGGACATCTGGCAGTTAGTGACATCTGGCAGTTAGTGACATCTGGCATTAAGTGATATCTGGCACTTAGGGACATTTTTCAATTAGTGACAACTGGCAGATAAGGACATCTGTCAGCTAGTTACATTTGGCAGTTATTGACTTCTCGCAGTTAAGGACATCTGTCTGTTAGTTAATTCATGCAGTTAGTGGTATCTGGCAGTGAGTGACATCTGGCAGGTAAGGACAACTGTCAGTAAGTGACACCTGGCAGTTAGTGACATCTGGCAGTGTTGTGGCGTCCGGCAGTGAGTGGCATCTGGCATTTAGTGACATTTGGTAGTTAGTGACATCTGGCAGTTAGTGACATCTGGCAGTTAGTGACATCAGGCAGTGAGTGACATCTTGCAGTTAAGGACACCTGCCAGTTAGTGATATCTGCCAGTTAGTGCAATCTGGCATTTAGTGACATCTGCCAGTTAGTGACATCTGGCAGTTAGTGACATCTGAGAGTTAGTGACATCTGTCAGTTAGTGACATCTGGCCGTTAGTGACATCTGGCAGTTAGTGACCTCTCCCAGTTAGTGACATCTGGCAGTTAGTGACATCTGGCAGTTAGTGACATCTGACAGTTAAGGACACCTGTCATTTAGTGACATCTGAGAGTTAGTGACATCTGTCAGTTAGTGATATCTGGCCGTTAGTGGTATCTGGCAGTTAGTGACATCTGCCAGTTAGTGACTTCTTGCCGTTAGTGACATCTGGCAGTTAGTGACATCTGGCAGTTAGTGACATCTGGCAGTTAGTAACATCTGGCAGTGAGTGACACCTGGCAGTTATTGACATCTGGCAGTTAGTGACATATGGTAGTTAGTAACATCTGTCAGTTAGTGACATCTGGCAGTTAGTGGCATCTGGCAGTGAGTGACATCTGGCACGTAAGGACACCTGTCAGTTAGTGACATCAGGCAGTTAGTGACAACTTGCAGTTAAGGACACCTGCCAGTTAGTGATATCTGGCAGTTAGTGGCATCTGGCATTTAGTGACATCTAACAGTTAGTGATATCTGACATTTCGTGTTATCTGTCTGTTAGTGGCATCTGGCAGTTAAGGACATCTGTCAGTCAGTGATATCTGGCAGTTAGAGACATCTGACAGTTAAGGACATCTGTCAGTTAGTGAAATCTGGCAGTTAGTGGCATCTGGCATTTAGTGACATCTGGCAGTGAGTGACATCTGGCAGTAAGTGACATCTGGCAGTGACATCTGGCAGTTAGTGACTTCTGGCAGTAGTGACATCTGCAGTTAGTGAAATCTGGTAGTAAGAGTGTTATCTGGCAGTTAGTGACGTCTGGCAGTGAGTGACATCTGGCAGTTAGTGGCATCTGACAGTTAGTAACATCTGAAGTGAGTGACATCTGGTAGAGAGTGACATCTGGCAGTTAGTGACTTCTGGCAGTTAGTGACATCTGACATTTAGTGACATCTGGCAGTTGGTGACATCTGGCTGTTGCTGACTCCTGGCACTTAGTGGCATCTGGAAGTAGTGACATCTGGCAGTTTGGTAACATCTGTCTCTTAGTGGCGTCTGGCAGTTAGTGAATCTGTCAGTTAGTGACATCTATCAGTTAGTAGCATCTGGCTGTTAGTAGCGTCTGGCATTTAGTGACATCTGGCAGTTAGTGACATCCTGGCAATTAATGGCATATGGCAGATAGTTACATCTGGCAGTTAGTGACATTTGGCTTAGTGGCATCTGGCAGTTAGTGACATCTGGCAGTTATGATTTCTATCAGTTAGTAGCATCTGGCTGTTAGTAGCATCTGGCATTTAGTGGCATCTGGCAGTTAGTGACATCTGGCAATTATGACATATGGCAGAGTTACATCGGTCAGTTTTTAGTGACATTTGGCAGCTAGTGGCATCTGGCAGTTAGTGACATCTGGGCAGTTAATGAATCTGGCAGTTAGTTACATCTGGCAGTTAGTGACTTCTCGCAGTTAAGACATCTTTCTGTTAGAGAAATCTGGCAGTTAGAGGCATCTGGTAGCTTGTGACATCTGGCAGTACATGACATCTGGCAGTAAGTGACATCTAGCAGTTAGTGACATCTGGCAGTTAATGACATCTGGCAGTTAGTGACTGCTGGCAGTGAGTGACATCTGGCAGTTAGTGACTGCTGGCAGTGAGTGACATCTGGCAGTTAGTGACATCTGGCAGTTAGTGGCATCTGGCAGATAGTGACATCTGGCAGTAAGTGACATCTGGCAGTTAGTGACATCTGTCCGTTAGTGGCATCCGGCAGTCAGTGGCATTTGGCATTTAGTAACATCTGGCAGTTATGGACATCTGGTAGTTAAGGACATCTGGCAGTTCTGGACATCTAGCAGTTAGTGACATCTGGCAGTTAGTGACATCTGGTAGTAAGTTTATCTGGCAGTTAGCGACGTCTGGCAGTGAGTGACGTCTGGCAGTTAGTGGCATCTGGCAGATAGTGTCATCTGATAGTGAGTGACATCTGGTATTGAGTGACATCTGGCAGTTAGTGACGTCTGGCACTTAGTGACATCTGGCAGTTAGTGACTTCTGGTAGTTAGTGACATCTGGCAGTTAGTGACATCTGGCAGTTAATGACATCTGGTAGTGAGTGACATCTGGCAGTTGGTGACATCTGGCTGTTGGTGACTCTTGGCAGTTAGTGACATCTTGCAGTTAAGGACACCTGCCAGTTAGTGATATCTGGCAGTTAGTCGCATCTGGCATTTAGTGACATCTGCAGTTTGTGACATCTGGCAATACTGACACCTGACAGTTAGTGATATCTGACATTTAGTGACATCTGTCAGTTAGTGGCATCTGGCAGTTAAGGACATCTGTCAGTTAGTGATATCTGGCAGTTAGTGGCATCTGGCATTTAGTGACATCTGGCAGTTGGTGACATCTGGCAGTTAGCGACATCTGGCAGTGAGTGACATCTGGCAGTAAGTGACATCTGGCAGTTCGTAGCTCTGGCATATAGTGGCATTGGCAGTTAGTGACATCTCGCAGTTAAGGACAGCTGGCAGTTAGTGACATCTTGCAGTTAAGGACACCTGCCAGTTAGTTACATTTGGCAGTTATTGATTTCTAAGTTATATGCATATGTGGCNAAACATCCCTTGTAAAGTACTTGAAAGAATTATAAGGCTAAGAATAGTTGCATACCTAGAAAGAATTGGGTTTGAAGTAAACAACAACATGATTTTATAGAAGGGAAATCATGCCTGACGTACCTCGAGAAGTGTTATGATTAGGTAAAGAAAATATGGCAAGGCAGAAAAGGCTGGGAAGATTGCATTTATCTGGATTGACAAAAAAACCTGTGACACAGTTCCACCCAGGAAGTTACTATATAAAACTTGAGAGGCAGACGTGAGTAGGCGGCAACTCATTAACATGGGTAAGGAATTACCTAACGGACAGGTGTCAGAAAGTGACAGTGAGAGGCGAGGAGTCAGACTGGCGTAGAGTAACAAGCGGGGGTGCCTCAAGTATCGGTGCTGGGTCCCATACTATTACTCATTCATGTAAACGATTTGACTGTATGAATTGAATCTTATATGGCAATGTTTGCAGATGATGCAAAACTAATGAGGTGATTAAGACAGATGAGGATTGTAAGATTCTCTAGCATGACTTGAACAGGTGGTAGAGCTAGTCTGAGAAATGGTTGCTAAAGTTCAACACCAG
Source organism: Procambarus virginalis (assembly GCA_020271785.1). Lineage (NCBI taxonomy): Eukaryota > Metazoa > Arthropoda > Malacostraca > Decapoda > Cambaridae > Procambarus > Procambarus virginalis. Next base: position 36,353 of record WNGS01011068.1, read on the forward strand.
CAAGTATAAGGTGATGGAAATGGGGTCAGGAGCCTGGAGATTGAACAGCCGATGCATGATGAAAAGAAACTATTTCCCTATACTGGCTAGAGAAAAGGATCCGGGAGTGGATATAACACCAAACCTACCTCCACAGGCTCATATAAATAGAATAACATCAGCCGCATACTCTATTCTGGCAAAAGTCAGAACATCATTCAGAAACCTGAATGAAGGTGCTTATAGATCACTGTATACTGCTTATTTGAGGCCAGCCTTAGAGTATGCTGCCCGATCTTGAAGCCCCAATCATCTTGAAGTCCCCTTCTAAAAATACACATCAGGAAGCTCGAAAAGTGCAAAAGTTTGTAACGAGACTTATCCCAGAGTTGCGAGGGATGAGGTATGAAGAGAGACTGAAGGAGCTAAACCTGACAACGTTAGAAAGAAGGAGGGACAGGGGGGACTTAATACAGACATATACAATACTTAGAGGGTGGAAACAGAGGAATTGTTTACAAAGAATATCAACAGAAAAAGAGGGGCACGGATGGAAGCTTGAGACTCAGATGTGTCATAGAGATGTTAGAAAGTTTTCCTTTAGCGAAAGGGTAGTGAACAAATGGAATGACCCAAAGGATCAAGATTATAGAGGTAAACTCCATCCATAATTTAAAAACAAGAATGATAGAAAAATAGGCCAGGAGTCATTAGATTAGACAACCAACGGGTAGAAAACGGGGTCCAAGAGCTAGAGATTGATCTTGCAGGCACAAATTGGTGAGTACAAATAGGTGAATAGTTTAGTACATACTGTGGGAAAAACCTGCCGGGATTTATATGAGAGGAGAACTACCAGGGACTTGTACTGAACTAAATTAAAAATTACTGTCTGAAAATTAATTCAACTAAGGTCTCTAGCTTGGGTCGTAAATCCTAGCTCCTCTTTTCCTAATGACAGATAGTGGGTTGTAAGGGGCAGGTGGGGGTGAATGAATTGGTTGATAGAAGTTCCAGTCCAGCTGCAGACAGAGATCTCACATCAGCTTGTATATTATACAAGGATAAGATTTAATAAATTCAGTTCTATGACTGAAGACTGCTTCTGTTTAAATCAGAGATTTAAACATGTACATATTCTAGCCTAGCACCATAACTATCAACAGCCAATATATTATTATACTATAAACAACAATATAAATTGTAGAAATATGATAAATGACCTTAAATGTTGTCTAAGTACTGTTAACTAAGTACTAGAAATTATATTCAATTAGATGAACTTATATGATAACTTAAAGATAATTAAGTAAGCAATTGTTAATTTATATATTCTAGTATATATACAGATATATTCAATTTATATGAAGTAGTTCAGTCAGCCTGATTGAATCTTTTCCTACACAATGGACCCTCATGAAGTTTCGTTACTGTGACTGAATCTTTTTACCACACAAGGGACACTCATGAGGTTTTGTGCTTAGAGAAGATTCAACTGCTGCACTACAATATTAATAAACTATCTGAAATATGAGGCATTGCCTTGCTCTATAACTGACAGACAGATATATTTAATATACTAAAGTTACACAAGCATATAATTGGCCAATTAATATACTAAATTACAAAGGCTTACAAAGGGAATACTTAAATCCATTAATAAAAAACATGACCTTGAGAAGAAGTATAGGCTAGGAACCGTCTCTAAAGAATTCTCAAAGAATTACTCTTTACTGCTATCTAAGATAATTAGACGAGCCAAAACTAAATACTACGAAGATAAATTTACCCAAATAAAGAGCAACATTAAAAAAACTTGGAGCACAATTTCACAAATCTTGGGATCAAAGAAGATTTTAAATAACAAACCAACACTCCTGTCAAATAACGATGGTCAGCTTTCAGCATCTGATTCTGCTATTGAGTTCAATAGGTTCTTCTCTTCCATTGGGTCATCCCTTGCAAATGATATTCCTTCTTCCAGTACTGAGGTTAAGGACTACCTTACAGGTAACTATCCACAGTTTCTGTACCTAAAGCCTACTAATTCCACTGATGTCAATGAGATAATCCTTTCCCTTAAAACCAAGTCTAGTGCCCTTGAGGAGATTCCGACATTAATTTACAAAAAGCCTCCAGATCCTTAGCTCCTGCAATTACATTGCTCTTCAACAAGTCACTTGAACTCCACACCTTCCCAGATATTCTAAAAAAAGCGAGAGTAACCCCTGTCCACAAATGTGGTGATCTCACTGATGTTAACAACTACAGACCTATTTCAATCCTGCCTAACTTATCAAAATTTTTGAAAAACTAATCTACAAGCAGCTTTACTCTTATCTAGCCAAGCACAATATACTTAGCTCTTGCCAATATGGCTTCAGACCTAAAAAAAACACTAACGATGCACTTATTAGTATGATTAACTTAATTCATGCAGCTCTTGATAAAAATGAGTTCCCTGTTGGGTTATTTGTGGACCTGCGTAAGGCTTTTGACACTGTGAACCACCAAAACCTTCTTCTTAAATTACATCATTATGGAGTCAGAGGACTCTCCCTGCAATACCTCAAATCTTACCTTACTGATAGACTCCAGTATGTTTCTGTGAACAATTCTCGGACATCACTCGGTACCCCTACTCAAATCTCTCAATATGTTAGATATTAAGTCACTGCACATTCTCTCATGTGTATTATACATATATAAACGCTGAACTGTAATGCCAATCCTGACCTCAAAAGCTTCATTGAAAGCTGTAACAGAACCCATGAGCACCACACCAGAAATAAATACAGTTTTGATATTCCAAGAGTACGACTTAACCAAACTAGAAATGCTCTACAATCAAGGGACCCAGAATGTGGAATGACCTTCCCAACCATGTTAAAGACTGTACCTCTCTCAACCAGTTTAAGATTAAAACTAAACACTACCTGATAAACTCCCTGTAACCTACCTTACCCCTCTATTGTCAACCCATGTCTTATTTTTTTTTTTATTCAACGCTGTTTGTCTACATATTGTATTTGTGCTGCTTTTCAGTCATGTTCCCCCTTTTTTTGTACCTTTATTTGTATCTGTTCTCAAAACATTTTATTCTTTTTGTTCAATTAGTATTAAGTTTTAGATATTAATGTTTTCTTGCCCGAAACGCATTGCGTAATAGTGGCTTTAGGCATTGTATGTACTATCTCTATCTATAAATCGATCCACTTATGTAAAATCTCTCTATGTATGTACCTTTCCTGAATAAACATATTTATTTATATTTATTTATTTATTTATTCAATTTCTCCTACCCTACCCATCAACATTGGTGTTCCTCAGGGCAGTATACTTGGCCCTCTCCTCTTTCTCATCTACATTAATGACCTTCCAAATGCCTCCCAACACCTTAGACCAATTCTATTTGCTGACGACACAACCTTCATTTACTCCAGTCCTGACCCCCTTGCTCTAAATGCCACAGTAAATACCGAGCTTAATAAAGTCCATCTTTGGCTAACTGCCAACAAACTCACCCTTAACATTGACAAAACTTTCTATATTCTGTTTGGCAATAAATCCTCTAACCAAATAAATCTCAAGATTAACAATACCCAAATTTGTAACAAATTAGATGGCAAATTCCTTGGCGTTCTCATTGATCACAAGCTTAATTTCCAGGGACACATTCTAAATATATCAAAAAAAGTTTCAAAAACTGTTGGCATTCTTTCTAAGATCAGATATTATGTACCCCGCCCTGCCCTGGTGACTCTCTATTACTCCCTCATCTATCCATATCTCAACTATGGTATTTGTGCTTGGGGGTTCTACTACCCAAAATCATTTACGTCCTCTAATTACTCAACACAAAGCTGCTATTAGGACAATATCCAACTCTGGCCCCAGACATCACTCGGTACCCCTGCTCAAATCTCTCAATATGTTAGATATTAAGTCACTGCACATTCTCTCATGTGTATTATACATATATAAAACGCTGAACTGTAATGCCAATCCTGACCTCAAAAGCATCATTGAAAGCTGTAACAGAACCCATGAGCACCACACCAGAAATAAATACAGTTTTGATATTCCAAGAGTACGACTTAACCAAACTAGAAATGCTCTACAAATCATGGGACCCAGAATGTGGAATGACCTTCCCAACCATGTTAATTTAAAGACTGTACCTCTCTCAACCAGTTTAATATTAAAACTAAACACTACCTGATAAACTCCCTGTAACCTACCTTACCCCCCTATTGTCAACCCATGTCTTATTTTTTTTTTTTTTTTTTTTTTTTTTTTTTTTTTTTTTTTCCTTATTCAACGCTGTTTGTCTACATATTGTATTTGTGCTGCTTTTCAGTCATGTTCCCCCCTTTTTTTTTGTACCTTTATTTGTATCTGTTCTCAAAACATATTATTCTTTTGTTCAATTAGCATTAAGTTTTAGATATTAATGTTTTCTTGCCCGAAACGCATTGCGTAATAGTGGCTTTAGGCATTGTATGTACTAGCTCTATCTATAAATCGATCCACTTATGTAAAATCTCTCTATGTATGTACCTTTCCTGAATAAACATATTATATTTATTTATTTAAATAACATCAATATACTTCTCTGACTGCCGGGGTGCCTGTCTGACAAGGTGTGCCAGACTGGATAACTCTCTTGTCGCGAGTTTAGGCACGATATTTTATACCACAGCTTTGCTGTATGATGTTCTAGTAGCCTAGCTACGTGATTGTTTTTTATTGCAGTTGCAGAAAGATGAGGGTGGAGGTGGAGACAGTCTCACTGTGTG
>WNGS01011072.1:22411-53215 GCA_020271785.1 Procambarus virginalis
TCGTAAACGTTGTGATGAATCATCTCTCATCATCAAGTTCAAGCTGATGATAGCCCTTGTTTAAATCTAACTTGCTGAATGCAGTTGCACCATTCAAGCGGTCGATCATATCATCTACAGTGGGGTGTAGGATGGCGTTCACGCATTATTGCCTTTGTTGGGAACACGCATGTCTACACAAATGCGTGTCTCATCTGGATTCTTCGGCTTCGGTGGAGTGACAATTGGGCTTACCGATGGTGTTGGGCCTGTTACCGGTTCAATGATATCTAGTTCTATCAGCCTCTCCAGTTCGGCATCGACTTTCTTGCGAGTATGGAATGGTTGTCGGCGATTTGGTTGGGCAACTGGAATTACATCTGGGTTGATATGCAGACGTACCTTGCTATCAGTATAACAACCTATGGATTTAAACCGACCAGAAAATTCAGCAACAATAGCATCAACATTGTTTGCAGATTCCACTGCTACAGCATTAGAAAGCTGAAGTAGCCCCAATTTGGTTGAAGTCTTGTAACTGAGTAAAGACTCCTTTGCATTCCTAACAACATGGAATGTAGTAAAGAGCATTGCATTCTTTGACTTAATCTCTGCAGTGAAAGTTCCAATCACTGGTAAGGCTACCTTTGAAGCTATGCAGTGGCTTTGCATTAGTATTTTCAAGCTTTGGGAACTGTTTTTTAACATTTTTCATAGTGGCAACTCAGGCAATGGTGTCAATGTATTGATCAAGTGTCAATAAGAATTTTGAGACAAAGTACCTAGCATGTATGACATACAGTCTCAGATGACAGTGAAAGTGATTTATTTATGGAGTACAATCAATTACAGAATGGAATGATCTTCCAACAACCCAGAGACTATAGTCTCTGGGTTTTTTGAGAAGATCATTCCATTCTGTGATTGATTGGTAGTCATAAATAATTAATCCACATTCACTGTACATCTGAGGACTTCGGTTGTAATATGAAATGTTGTACTTGTATATTATTAACAATTCTCTGATTTGAGGTGCAATATTGTGTTGCCTACCTCGACTCCTATGACTTGATCCTGTACATTGCTTTTATTTATTGACTGTGTGTTTTTTAGTGCGGAACGATCACATGCACTAAAATGACCAAGTTTTCTACATTCTGTCTTAACATCTTCTGACACTCATCCCTAATTACTTCCTTCGCCCGTTCCGGAAGCCTCCATTGACGGTGTAAATAGGAGGATGATCACCGGTAGGAATCACATGTTCGATCCTATCCAGAAGCCCGATTTGATCGTCTTCTGTTGCAAACAGTCTAGGGAATTTACGTAAAATCCCTCTCAAAAGTTTCTATCTGACTGTTGCACATGTTGCAAATCCAGAGCCGAGATTAACTTATCAACTTCCTGAGTATTGCTACTTTTTCTTGTCTCGGTCTTGTGTTTCCCCTGTGTGCTACTATCTGTAACATTCAGTGCACTACATTGTGCTGTGGTGGCTGGCATCTCCTCCTGGCTTTGATATTGAAAAATTCCTGTATTTTCTACAACTGTAGCCTGAGACACCCTATCACCTGCCCTGAAACGATAGGTTTTGTGCGAGAGATTGACAACTGGAATAAGGGCACCTTATCAAGCACTGTGATCAAATGATGAGGGATCAACAACCTGTCACATCTCCCAGCCACCTGAAGGATGGTACCTGGTGCAATGTGACGTCCCACTGATACTTTAATGAACTTACTGAATGGGGTGGGCAATATTGTTTCACTAAGGCATGTAACCCACATGATTTCTTATCTGTGTCTGGAAGAGACTTAAACAACAACTTAGGGTAGTGAATGTTGTACTTCTGTTTCTTACTAATGGAAGCAATTACTGGTGGATGATCTACCATTTTAATGGGATAAACTACCTGGCCCAACTTCAATCTGCACTTCCTTGATCCCTGTTGAGCAGACAACGAAAAGTTAACTCGTCCCAGAAAATCCATTCCCAACAAAACCTGACCAGGGAATGCAAGATTCTCGACAATCGTGCAATTGTGTGGGTACGCTTCTCCCTTACCCACTTCAAAATTAAGAGTGGCCTGGCCCAAGATATTAATATGTTGCCCATTTACTGCTGTTAAATGCTTCCCACAACGCTTAAGGCGTGTCTCTTTAAGTGTGCTGAAGGCTGACTTTTTAATGAGTTGCTTGACTTCCGGTGTCCACAAAAACTGTCAATCTCACACCTTCAACCGTCATCTCAAACGTAGGTCTGCCACCACCCGAGGCGGGGTTCTCTCATTTTTCTGTTCTCACCTTCCGGCATCTCGCTTTCACGTGGCCTCTTTTCCCACAATTAAAACACGTACGCGAGTCCCACCAATCATTACGTGGGGGTTGTTGCGTGCGTCCACCGCCCCCCGTTTTCGTCTGGAGGGGCCCTGACCTATCGCCCCCTGCCCGTTCTCTACCTTCCTGCTCACCGCATTAACATATGGCGAAGACCGGGCCTCCTCCACATCCAAGTCCTCATCTATATGTTCTTCGGCGTATTGTACGAGTTCCCTAAAACTCAGGGAAGCCGTGTCCGTAGCTAAGTAAGGACCGATATGAGCGGGCAAGGCTTTACAAAATAACTGCTTCGCAAACCGTTCCTCCTGTTGCGCATCGTACCCCAACTCCTGAGTAAGATCGCCTATCCTGGTGCGAAGGAAGGCACCAAAATCTTTTAATTGAGTGCCTTTCTCCCTCTGAAGTGACGTTAAATAGCGACGAGCCTCCTCTTTAGTAATCTTTGCTTTAAATCGATCCTTGATGGCCTGCACGAATTGTGGCCACGTCACCAAATGCCTGAATTCCTCAGACTTCCTCAGGGGCCCGTCGCGACCCACACATGCCCCAGTGGCCAGAGTAATTTTAGTTTCATCATCCGGAGCCGCGGCTAACACAGAATCCATCTCCCACAACCAATTTTCTACGCAACGGTTGCGTTCTACTTTATTCGATGGGAGCTCAGCACAATTTAACCTTGGCAAGGACAACTTCGGGAGTGACGCCACAAGTCCCGGTCTATAGGATGGAGTGCTGGGAGTGTAAGGGGTGCTTGACCAGGGGGGGAAGGAACTATGAGGGGTTGGGTGTAGGTTGGGATAGGAGGGGTTCCCCAGTGACCAAGGGGCTACCCCAGGCGAGCAACTATTGGAGGTACTACTCTGATAAGGTGGTCGTGGACCCTGTTGTTGATTGTGTGAGTGTTGTGAACCGTTCTGTCCTTGAAGTAACTGTAGCAGCATCTGTAGTACCTGTGGTTGTTGTTGAGCAACCTGTTGTATCTGTTGTTGTTGGTGTGGTACAATTTGTTGTATCTGTTGTTGTTGTGGTTGTGCAACCTGTAATGTCTGCTGTTGTTGTTGTGGTACAACTTGTTGCATCTGTTGTTGTTGTTGTGCCACCTGTTGTATCTGTGTGTTGTTGTGGTACAACTTGTTGCATCTGTTGTTGTTGTGGTACAGCTTGTTGTATCTGTTGTTGTTGTGGTACAGCTTGTTGTATCTGTTGTTGTTGTTGTGGTACAGCTTGTTGTATCTGTGGTTGTTGTGGTACAGCTTGTTGTATCTGTTGTTGTTGTTGTGGTACAGCTTGTTGTATCTGTGTTGTTGTTGTGGTGCAACCTGCAGTGCCTGTTGTTGTTGTTGTACAGCTTGTTGTGTTGTTGTTGTTGTGCAACCTGTAGTGCCTGTAGTAGCATCTGTAGGGCTTGTTGTTGTGCGTCGGGTTGTACCTGTTGTAATTGTTGGGGTTGTGAGGGTGGTGTGTGTACGTTCGTAAGCCCAGGAACCGTCAGACCTTGAGAACCCGCAATGGCATCATCCCCGGGAACTCCTTGTCCAACTGGGGTGGATGTTCTAATAGTGGGGTCCACAACCCCATCACTTCCTATCACCCCACCAATCATCGTGCTGTCAGTTGAGCAAGAGCCCCCTAATGAAATCCTGCTTTCGTCCAGGGCTGCCGCCCCTTGGGCCCCCGGATCCGTTACTCCCCCCGTGGGGTTCGCTTGGGATCCTCCCCCAAGGACTACCGTCTGTACTACCCCCACCAGGTGAGGGTCTGTCGATGGTGCTCCCCCAGTAGCCTCGTTGTCTACCATCCCTTTACTCCTGAGCGTCATCTTCTCACACGACATATTCTCGCTAAAACCTCGCAACCTAACCCTACCCGGAGAAAACAGGCTAAGTTCTGATTCCGACAACCGATTGCGGTGAAATTTTAACACAACTCCGATTTCCACAAGTAATCACTTGATCAATAGTCTCCGAAGGTATCTCCTACCCTATTACGTTAAACCTCTAGAACATCTAGACCGGAACTATCTTTCCTTCCCGTCGTTCACCGCGTTCCACAGCCCCAGTGAAAGACATAAGTCACCTGACCTTGTTGACAGACGATGACAGCTGTCGGCGGCAGAATCTCGCTGACTCCCTACTACCAATGAATGGAATTATTGTGTCTTATTAACCTCGTCTCGCATTCGTAAAATTTCTACGCAAACAGATAAAGTACACGACGGCATCCACTAGCATTTATTTACTTGAGAACAACAACTGTATACGATGAATAAGATACACGCGCACAAATACACTAAAAATAGTAGGTTACGCTACGTTAATTCATTAAACGCCAGGAAATTACTACAATTAATCTTGATAAAATGTAATGAGTTTACTATATTTATTTGACACTCGATGGACTGGTAACACAATTGTAAAAATTAAAGTAAAAATTTCATGTCTCTAAATGAAAGATCAATATAAATGTTAGAAAAATATTGATAATTACCGCATTCTTGAACAAAATATACTGAAATTATATAGTGAATATTATCGCGAAAGGAACTACCCTGAATTTATTGTAAATAATTTAGTTTCAACTCTGTTTATTTATCGAAAATAATCTAAGTCCTGTTTACCAGCTCACAATACTTTACGCTAACTGAGTTTCTCAAATTTTCTAGATTTTCGAATTTTCTAGTAAATCTTAGGCGCGCTAGAATTGAATGACGTTATCGTTAAGTTACCACTGGCGCGATGTTTATAATCGTCAACAATTATTAAATTCTTAACGCCCGACGCTGACAACGGCGCTCACCTATAATTATAAGTATTTATTAGTTAAACAAAAATTAATGATAATTCACTTATTTACGTTACTGAATGAACTCGATGTTAACGTAGCCTAACTGGGTCACCGCCGCTTGCGTAGAAGAATACTGAGAATTTAACACATAGCCGCGACACTCACAGCTATACAGAGTCGCGCTGAACCTTAATTAAAAAATTAGTAATTATTTTCCCAAAATTATAAATTAAATACTGGCGTGTAGGGGACTTGTTACTTTACCGAATATAACACTCACTGGACACTTGGACACGTTGGTAAGTTTACAAAAATTAAAAGCGCGCACACTGTCACGAAGCCGACTCCTCAGAAAGTAGTCTCCGCACTAATCCTTAATTAACCAAGTATTTCTTTTCTCAAAATTATAAATTAAATACCGACGTGTAGTATCCCCTTTGTTATGTCCATTCATCCACTTGTAAACCTCTATCATGTCACCCCTAACTCTTCGCCTTTCCAGTGAATGCAAATTAAGCTTTGTTAATCTTTCTTCATATGAAAGATTTCTAATTTGGGGAATTAACTTAGTCATCCTACGCTGGACACGTTCAAGTGAATTTATATCCATTCTATATATGGCGACCAAAACTGAACGGCATAATCTAATGGGGCCTAACCAGAGCAAGATATAGCTTGAGAACCACACCAGGTGTCTTGTTACTTACGCTGCGATTAATAAATCGGAGTGTCCTATTTGCCTTATTACGAACATTTATGCATTGATCCTTTTGTTTTAAATTCCTACTAATCACAACTCCCAGATCCCTTTCGCAATCCGACTTCGCAATCTCAACACCATCTAGCTCGTATCTTCTAACTCTATTATCATTACCTAGCCTCAGAACTTTACATTTATCAGCATTAAACTGCATCTGCCAGTCCTTTGACTATTTCAAAACCCTATCTAGATCAACTTGAAGTGATAGTGAGTCCTCCTCCGAATTAATTTCCCTACGATTTTCGTATCATCGGCAAATTTGCAATGTTGCTACTCAAACCTGAATCTAAGTCATTATATATATTATAAACAACAGAGGTCCCAAGACAGAGCCTTGAGGCACTCCACTTACAACATTTTCCCACTCTGACTTGACTCCATTTAAACTAACTCTCTGTTTCTTTGGTATAGCCATGCCCTAATCCAGCTTAATATAGCACCTCCAATACCATGAGCCTCTATCTTTTTGATCAGTCTTTCATGTGGCACTGTATCGAAAGCTTTGCTAAAGTCAAGGTACACAACATCACAATCCTTACCACTATCAACTGCCTCAACTATGCTAGAATAAAAAGATAACAAATTTGTTAAACATGAACGGCCATTTATAAAACCATGTTGCGACTCAATTATTAATTTATGTTTTTCAAGATGAAGACGAATTTTATTTGCTATTATAGACTCGAGTAACTTTCCCACAATAGACGTTAGGCTAATTGGTCGATAGTTAGACGCAAGTGATCTATCTCCTTTCTTAAAAACTGGTATCACATTAGCAACTTTCCAAAACTCTGGCACTCTGCCTGACTATTGATTTATTAAATATGATTGACAGTGGGTCACAAAGCTCCTCTTTGCATTCTTTCAGCACTCTGGCAAACACTTCATCCGACCCTGGGGATTTGTTTGGTTTGAGTTTTACTATTTGTTTAAGAACATCCTCCCTGGTAACTGCTAAACTCGTCAACCTGTCCTCGTCCCCACCCACATAGACTTGTTGGGCTGAAGGCATATTGTTAAGTTCCTCCTTAGTAAATACAGATACGAAATATTTATTAAAAATACTACTCATCTCTTCATCACTATCTGGTATTTGACCTGTCTCAGTTTTTAATGGACCTATCCTTTCCCGAGTCTTAGTTCGATATAACTGAAAAAAACCTTTAGGATTTGTCTTTGCTTGCCCTGCTATACGAACTTCATAGTTTCTTTTTGCTTTCCTTATCTCTTTTTTAACATTTCTAACTAGTTGTACGAATTCCTGTTCTAAAGTGACCTCCCCTTTAGGTGACCTTTAGGTCCTTTAGGTCAGTGACCTTTAGGTCACTGTTCTAAAGTGACCTAAAGTGAATTTATATCCTTAAGAATGGATATAAATTCACTTGAACGTGTCCAGCGTAGGATGACTAAGTTAATTCCCCAAATTAGAAATCTTTCATATGAGGAAAGATTAACAAAGCTTAATTTGCATTCACTGGAAAGGCGAAGAGTTAGGGGTGACATGATAGAGGTTTACAAGTGGATGAAAGGACATAACAAAGGGGATATTAATAGGGTATTGAAAGTATCAACACAGGACAGAACGCGAAACAATGGGTATAAATTGGATAAGTTTAGATTTAGGAAAGACTTGGGTAAATACTGGTTCAGTAACAGGGTTGTTGATTTGTGGAACCAATTGCCGCGTAACATTGTGGAGGTGGGGTCCCTCGATTGTTTCAAGCATGGGTTGGACATGTATATGAGTGGGATTGGGTGGTTATAAATAGGAGCTGCCTCGTATGGGCCAATAGGCCTTCTGCAGTTGCCTTTGTTCTTATGTCCTATTATGTTCCCCATTTTTAATCCTCTTGTAACAAGCTCTCTTTTTACCTATAAGAATCTTCAAATTCTTTGTTATCCACTTTGGGTCATTAGTAATCGATCTATTCAATTTGTGTGGTATACTACGTTCCTGTGCTTTGTTTAGAATATTCTTAAATACGTTATAAATTGAATCTACATCGAAATCCCCATTTACATCTCCTATCGCTGGGTTCATGTCTCGCTCCAAGACCGGCCCACACCCCATACCCAAGACTTTCCAATCAATTTGACCCAAACAATTTCTTAGGCTATTAAAATCAGCTTTTCGAAAATCTGGCACTTCAACAGAATTTTCTCCTACAGGTCTATTCCATTCTATGCCAAATCTGATTTCTTTGTGATCACTGTTCCCTAGCTCACTCCCTATTTCGATGTCATTAATTTGTGTTTCCCTGTTAGTTAACACTAAATCTAAAATATTATTTTCCCGTGTTGGTTCCTTAATGTGTTGCGTAAGAAAGCAATCGTCAATTAATTCTAGAAAATCTTCTGCTTCACTATTCCCTGTTTTGTTCAACCAGTTTATTCCACTCAAATTAAAGTCACCCATGACATAAATACTGTTAGATCTAGATGCCCTAGATATTTCATCCCATAGATGCTTTGCTTCCATTCTGTCTAAATTTGGTAGCCTATATATAACTCCTATTATAATATTATTTGCTTTTTCGTTTAATTCTATCCAAATAGTTTCTGTGTGTGGCTCAGTTTTGATTCCCTCTTTGAGACTACATTTCAAATTGTCCCTAACGTATATGGCTACTCCACCACCTCGTCTAATATATCTATCTGTGTGAAATAGTTTAAATCCATTTATTTGATATTTGGCTAATAGTTCTCTATTATCAACATTCATCCACGTTTCGGTAAGTGCAATAATATCTATTTTTTCTGTGCAGACAAGAGCATTTAATTCGTTAATTTTATTTCTTAGACTTCTACTGTTTGTGTACTATACCCTAAGTGAATTGTTATTTTGAGGCCCTTCTCTTTCCCTGATCATTTTGCCAATTCCTTTCTTTCTTTCTAGAAATCTTTCATATGAAGAAAAGATTAACAAAGCCTAATTTGCATTCACTGGAAAGGCGAAGAGATAGGGGTGACATGACAGAGGTTTACAAGTGGATGAATGGACATAATAAAGGGGATATTAATAGGGTATTAAAAGTATCAACACAAGACAGAACACGAAACAATGGGTATAAATTAGATAAGTTTAGATTTAGGAAAGACTTGGGTAAATACTGGTTCAGTATCAGGGTTGTTGATTTGTGGAACCAATTACCACGTAACGTGGTGGAGGTGGGGTCCCTCGATTGTTTCAAGCATGGGTTGGACATGTATATGAGCGGGATTGGGTGGTTATAAATAGGAGCTGCCTCGTGTGGGCCAAGGGGCCTTCTGCAGTTACCTTTGTTCTTATGTTCTTATGAATGGAAGCAAAGCATCTATGGGATAAAATATCTCGAGCATCTAGGTCTAAAAGTACTTGTGTTATGGGCGACTTTAATTTTAGTGAAATAAACTGAATTAACATAACAGGGAATAACGAAGCAGAAGATTTTATAGAATGAAGGAACCAACCGGGGAAAATAACAATTTAGATCTAGTGTTAACTAACAGGGAAGCACAAATTAATGACATCGAAATAGGGAGTGAGCTAGGGAACAGTGATCACAAAGAAATCAGATTTTGCATTGAGTGGAATAGATCTGTAGGAAAAAATTCTTTTCAAATGCCAGATTTTCGTAAAGCTAATTTCAATATCCTAATAAATTTTTGGGTCAAATAGATTGGAAAGTCTTGGGCATCGGGGAGGGGCTGGTCTTGGAGCAAGACCGGCCCCAGCAATGTGTGATGTAAAGGAGGATTTGGATTTGGATTCAAAATATAACTTATTTACAAATATTCTAAGCACAGCACAGGAAAGTAGTATACCTTATAATTTGAATAGATCAAATACAAATGACCCGAAATGGATAACAAAGGATCTGAAAAACCTTATAGGTAGAAAGAGAGCTTGGTACAAAAGGATTAAGAATGGGGAAGTAAGGATCTATCTTGAGGTTGTCTTGAGATGATTTCGGGGCTTTTTTAGTGCCCCCGCGGCCCGGTCCTCGACCTGGCTTCCACCCCCAGGAAGCAGCCCGTGACAGCTGACTAACACCCAGGTAACTATTTTTACTATAGGTAAAAGGTAAATAGGCTAGGTAATAGGGGCATAGGGTGAAAGAAACTCTGCCCATTGTTTCTCTCCGGCGCCTGGGATCAAACCCAGGACCACAGGATCACAAGTCCCGCGTGCTGTCCGCTCTGCCGACCGGCTTCCCCGCTCGGCCGACCGCCTCCCCGAACCGGAGAATTCCGGTTTGAAGGATAGAACAAGAATTCACACAACTGGTTTGAAATGTTAAAAAAGAAATAAGGAGAGCAAAAAAAAACTATGAAGTTCGTATGGCAGGCCAATCAAAGGCAAACCCTAAACGATTTTTTCAGTTATATCGAACAAAATTTAGGGAAAGGATAGGTTCATAAAAAATCGAGACAGGTCAGATAACGGATAATGACGAAGAGATGAGAAGTATTTTTAATAAATATTTATCTCTGCATTTACTAAAGAAGAACTTAACTCTATGCCTTCAGCCGAAAAAGTCTATGTGGGGTGGGGACGAGCACAAGTTGACTAGTCTAACAGTTACCAGGGATGATATTATTAAACAAATAGTAAAACTCATAAGAACATAAGAACAAAGGTAACTGCAGAAGGCCTATTGGCCCATACGAGGCAGCTCCTATTTATAACCACCCAATCCCACTCATATACGTGTCCAACCCACGCTTGAAACAATCGAGGGATCCCACCTCCACCACGTTACGCGGTAATTGGTTCCACAAATCAACAACCCTGTTATCGAACCAGTATTTACCCAAGTCTTTCCTAAATCTAAACTTATCCAATTTATACCCATTGTTTCGTGTTCTGTCTTGTGTTGATACTTTTAATACCCTATTATATCCCCTTTGTTATGTCCATTCATCCACTTGTAAACTTCTATCATGTCACCCCTAACTCTGCGCCTTTCCAGTGAATGCAATTTAAGTTTTATTAATCTTTCTTCATATGAAAGATTTCTAATTTGGGGTGGGGTCCCTCGATTGTTTCAAGCATGGGTTGGACATGTATATGAGTGGGATTGGGTGGTTATAAATAGGAGCTGCCTCGTATGGGCCAATAGGCCTTCTGCAGCTGTCTTTGTTCTTATGTTGTTCTTATGTTCTTATGTAGATACCAGCTGCCTCGTATGGGCCAATAGGCCTTCTGCGGTTACCTCTATTCTTATGTTCATATGTTTCACCCCACATTTATCCTTTATGTATCCCCCTATGTTTTTTACCTTTATTGTTTTATCACCTGACCCAGTGCGGGTATAAAATCAACCACATTGTAAAATTTCTTCACTTGAGAATGAACCAAGGAGGTTCGAAACGTTGTGCAAATTGTATAAATAAGTGTAATAGATTCTATAGTAATTCACCTCTTTTCTTCACCCGGAAATTACGAAAATGAGTTTTGGAGAACTCCTGTTACAGCTAAGCCCTGATGCTAAGAAAATAGTTAGAGGGATAGAAGCCCTAAATCAGAAGATAGTAAATACAGAATATGCGGTCATTATAATTATATATATATATATATATATATATATATATATATATATATATATATATATATATATATATATATATACAATCTTTAGACAACACCCACCAGTGGGACTCGAACCCAGAAAGCACAACTATCTTCCAATAGCTGCCATAACTAGTATGCCTTAACCCACTACACCAAGTCAGACCCTTAAAAGAGATAGAAACTTCGAAGCATTTACCTCAAATATCTCCACCTCCCAAGGGCGCCAGATTAGTGAGGGGTCACTCAAGCATTTTTCATCAAGCCACTGTCAATGTGGGAGAACTCGTGTCTATGCTATAAGCACATACTTGCATGAACCACAAGAGAAGATTAACAATCTTTAGACAACACCCACCAGTGGGACTCGAACCCAGAAAGCACAACTATCTTCCAATAGCTGCCATAACTAGTATGCCTTAACCCACTACACCAAGTCAGACCCTTAAAAGAGATAGAGACTTCGAAGCATTTACCTCAAATATCTCCACCTCCCAAGGGCGCCAGATTAGTGAGGGGTCACTCAAGCATTTTCATCAAGCCACTGTCAATGTGGGAGAACTCGTGTCTATGCTATAAGCACATACTTGCATGAACCACAAGAGAAGATTAACAATCTTTAGACAACACCCACCAGTGGGACTCGAACCCAGAAAGCACAACTATCTTCCAATAGCTGCCATAACTAGTATGCCTTAACCCACTACACCAAGTCAGACCCTTAAAAGAGATAGAGACTTCGAAGCATTTACCTCAAATATCTCCACCTCCCAAGGGCGCCAGATTAGTGAGGGGTCACTCAAGCATTTTTCATCAAGCCACTGTCAATGTGGGAGAACTCGTGTCTATGCTATAAGCACATACTTGCATGAACCACAAGAGAAGATTAACAATCTTTAGACAACACCCACCAGTGGGACTCGAACCCAGAAAGCACAACTATCTTCCAATAGCTGCCATAACTAGTATGCCTTAACCCACTACACCAAGTCAGACCCTTAAAAGAGATAGAGACTTCGAAGCATTTACCTCAAATATCTCCACCTCCCAAGGGCGCCAGATTAGTGAGGGGTCACTCAAGCATTTTTCATCAAGCCACTGTCAATGTGGGAGAACTCGTGTCTATGCTATAAGCACATACTTGCATGAACCACAAGAGAAGATTAACAATCTTTAGACAACACCCACCAGTGGGACTCGAACCCAGAAAGCACAACTATCTTCCAATAGCTGCCATAACTAGTATGCCTTAACCCACTACACCAAGTCAGACCCTTAAAAGAGATAGAGACTTCGAAGCATTTACCTCAAATATCTCCACCTCCCAAGGGCGCCAGATTAGTGAGGGGTCACTCAAGCATTTTTCATCAAGCCACTGTCAATGTGGGAGAACTCGTGTCTATGCTATAAGCACATACTTGCATGAACCACAAGAGAAGATTAACAATCTTTAGACAACACCCACCAGTGGGACTCGAACCCAGAAAGCACAACTATCTTCCAATAGCTGCCATAACTAGTATGCCTTAACCCACTACACCAAGTCAGACCCTTAAAAGAGATAGAAACTTCGAAGCATTTAGTTAAGGGTTAGGGGTTAAGGCATACTAGTTATGGCAGCTATTGGGAGATAGTTGTGCTTTCTGGGTTCGAGTCCCACTGGTGGGTGTTGTCTAAAGATTGTTAATCTTCTCTTGTGGTTCATGCAAGTATGTGCTTATAGCATAGACACGAGTTCTCCCACATTGACAGTGGCTTGATGAAAAATGCTTGAGTGACCCCTCACTAATCTGGCGCCCTTGGGAGGTGGAGATATTTGAGGTAAATGCTTCGAAGTCTCTATCTCTTTTAAGGGTCTGACTTGGTGTAGTGGGTAAGGCATACTAGTTATGGCAGCTATTGGAAGATAGTTGTGCTTTCTGGGTTCGAGTCCCACTGGTGGGTGTTGTCTAAAGATTGTTATCTTCTCTTGTGGTTCATGCAAGTATGTGCTTATAGCATAGACACGAGTTCTCCCACATTGACAGTGGCTTGATGAAAAATGCTTGAGTGACCCCTCACTAATCTGGCGCCCTTGGGAGGTGGAGATATTTGAGGTAAATGCTTCGAAGTCTCTATCTCTTTTAAGGGTCTGAATTGGTGTAGTGGGTTAAGGCATACTAGTTATGGCAGCTATTGGAAGATAGTTGTGCTTTCTGGGTTCGAGTCCCACTGGTGGGTGTTGTCTAAAGATTGTTAATCTTCTCTTGTGGTTCATGCAAGTATGTGCTTATAGCATAGACACGAGTTCTCCCACATTGACAGTGGCTTGATGAAAAATGCTTGAGTGACCCCTCACTAATCTGGCGCCCTTGGGAGGTGGAGATATTTGAGGTAAATGCTTCGAAGTCTCTATCTCTTTTAAGGGTCTGACTTGGTTAGTGGTTAAGGCATACTAGTTATGGCAGCTATTGGAAGATAGTTGTGCTTTCTGGGTTCGAGTCCCACTGGTGGGTGTTGTCTAAAGATTGTTAATCTTCTCTTGTGGTTCATGCAAGTATGTGCTTATATATATATAATTATATATATATATATATATAATATATATTATATATATATATATATATATATAATATATATATAATATATAGATATATATATATATATACTGAAACTCCACCAGAGTGACTCGAACCCATACTCCCAGGAGCAAAGCAACTGGTAACTACAGGGCGCCTTAATCGCTTGAACCTCACGACCGGACATAAGGCGTGATAGCCTGAGCTATATGAACCACTTTCCCGCCGGTACCTGGATGGTTATCTTGGGCATAGCCCAATATATAATATCCAGGTTATATCCATCCAGGGTTTTCAGTGTATCTAGTCTGGGACCATTCAGGCTTGTTTTGCATATATATATAGATATATATATATATATATATATATTATATATCTATCATATATATAATATATATATAATAGATATATAATATATATATTATATATATATATATATATATATATATTATATTATTATATTATAATATATATATATATATATATACAAGTGCCGGCGAGGAAGTGTTCAAATAGCTTCGGCTATCACTATGTCGGCTATCGGCTATATTTTTTTGTAAGAATATACAGAGAATAAAAAGGAAAATCATTGATATAAAAGAAAAATCAATCAACACAATTTCTCTGCAAGAATAGTAGAAAGGAATTCTCTGAAAG
Source organism: Procambarus virginalis (assembly GCA_020271785.1). Lineage (NCBI taxonomy): Eukaryota > Metazoa > Arthropoda > Malacostraca > Decapoda > Cambaridae > Procambarus > Procambarus virginalis. Next base: position 37,040 of record WNGS01011072.1, read on the forward strand.
AAAAAAAAACACATACACACACAAAAAAAACGGGGGAAGTAAATAATTGGACACGGAATATTTATGTCATAGGGGAACCTACAAAAAAAAAAACTAAAGCATGACAGTTGGTATATTGCTTCTGTGATTCAGATGAATGCTACTCAGGCAACCGGGACAGAGCGTTGCCTATCACGTTGAGCCAGCCTGGTAGGTGGGTGATGGAAAGATTGAAGTTCTGTAGGTACAATGCCCACCTAAGGATGTTTATTTTTCCCCTTCATCTGTTTGATGAAAACTAGGGGTTATGGTCCGTGTACACTTCCACTATATTACCTGTGAGGTAGACTTCGAACTATTTACATGTTACACTAGCGCGAACTCCTCTTTTTCTACCACCTGAATAATTGCGTTGTGCCTTGTCAAATTTTCACAGAGTAATAATATACTGGGTGTTCCACTTTATCATCCCAGTTTGCAACAACACTGCACCAGCACCCGAGTGAGATGCGTCAACCTGAAATTTAAACGGTCGGTTGAACCTTGGACTAGCAAGCACTGGGGCGGAAGCTAAGGTCAATTTCAAATTTTTAAATGCCTCTGCACAGTCTGATGACCACTTAAATTTAACTGCCTTCCACAACAAGTCTGTGAGAGGAGTGACAACCATGGAAAGGTTCTGACAAAAACGTCGATAGTACGCACACATACCGAGAAAAGTTGAATGTCCTTTTTAGACCAGAGCACTGGATAGTCCAGATGGCCAATGATCTTATATTGCCCAGGTAACACATTTCCTTGGCCCACTTCATAACGAGGTACGTCACTGTGCCTTGGCTAAAATGACACTTTTTTGCATTTAAGGTTAGATTTGCACTTTTCAAAACTGTGAACAACTGGCATAACCCAGCTATGTGGTCAGCCCAATTAATATCAAAGAGCACAATATCTAAATACACCCGGCAATTTGGCACATTTGCGAGCAAAGAGTTCATTAGCCTCTGGAACGTGGCAGGGGCATTACGCAAGCCGAACGGTAACACTTGATACTCAAAACACCCTCGGGTGTCACAAATGCAGTTAGTTGTTTAGCACATACAGTGAGCGGGATTTGATAATATCCCCTCGAGAGGTCGAATTTCGAGACGTACTTGGCGTTTCCAAGTTCGTCGATGCAGTCTTCGAGGAGGGGCAGCGGATAGGCATCCATAATGGTGACCTTGTTGAGCTGCTGTTAGTCGGTGCATAATCGCCAGGAGCCGTCAGGTTTGGGGACCAAAAGGCAGGGCGAGCACCAAGAGCCCTGGCTCGGCCGGTAATGGACCAACACAGTCCATTACCACGTGAGAAAATGGTTCCTCCGGCACGACAATAGGCCTAAGAGGAGCTTTAGGTGGAGTCTGGTTTTGTTTCCCAACAAGTTGACAAGCAATACATGCATTACAAAATTTTGCCACATCGCTTTTCAGCTTGGGCCAGAAAAAATACTTTAAGATTTTGTGATACGTAATATTAATACCTTGATGTCCCCCCATAGGATCATCATGGGCAGCTGACAAAACTCTTTCTCTATAGCAGGTCGGCAACATAACCTGGTGGACTACCTCCCACTCATTTGACAAGGGAGCACTCTGTGGTCTCCATTTTCTCATCAAAATCCGATCACTGTAGACCCAGTTGCTGCGTCTACAACTTCCTGCTTCGAGACGGCTACCTCATGACAATCTGCAAGACTGGGGTCAGCTTTCTGTAACTCACTCAAGGAGGCGTCCAGGCCTTGGCCAGATGCCATTGGCCGAGGCTCAACAGTGTTCTCCACCTCCTTACTACTCTCGGTAGGCGGCGGTGGCAGACTCTCCACAATGTCCTCGGCCACGTCATCGAGTCGGGCCATGAATGTGTCCGCAAGGTCCACTGGGCTTCCACCTCTCGGAAAGTCCCTCGTGTCCTCGGGATTTACCACCATGGCGAGCACAGGGCTGCTCTTTCATTTAAGTCCCATAGACCTGGTCACCGCGCACGCAGGGTACACAACATCATCCTCTGCGGCGGGTAGATCCAGGGAACCTTAGGGGTAGGCAACATAATAGGCAGTCTGGAGTCCCCTACCTTATCCCCTGCTAAATCATTACCCAATATTACATCAACATTAGGGAAAGGTAGGTAAGAAATGACTCCGACTGTACAAACACCCTTGTGGAAATCAGATTCCAGGGTAACCTTACAGAGGGGTACTGCTCAATTACGGAATATCACTAGTGACACCCTCGACCAGTACCACTTCTCCAGTGTCGAGAGTATTGGCACCTTGCAAAGCACTCTCTAAAATTAAAGTCTGGATGGCACCGGTGTCTCGGAAGATCACCACGTCCTTCCAGGAAGAACCCTCAGACAAAAGTAGTCTCCCTTTCGATAAGAATGGGGTAAGCAGGTCAAACCACTGTGGGTTGGAGGTCTTACTCCCTAACCCTTCAGAAGGCCTCAAGCCCTGTGTCACAACGAGAGCATTGGGTCTTTTTTCCGGGTACAGTTGCCAACAACGGCTAATAACGTGGTTTGAACGTTTACAGTGACCACAGATACGTCGGGGAGAAGAGACATTACTAACAGAATTACCCTTCGGTTCACTCTTAGGTGTCGTGGGGCTTGACAATTTAACAGGGTTAGTTATGTCTGAAACAAAAGGTGCATTAGTTAAAGGGTTAGAATGAGCTGGTCTGGACTGGCTGTGGGTATAAGTTTTGCTACTCTGTGGGGTATAATTATTTTACTGGGCCTTTTGCCCGCCAACTGGTAGTTTTCTGCCATCTTGGCCAAATCCCCTATTTTAGAATCTACCTCTACTCTACCTCTAATGTAATGTGGTACATTCTCTGGCATATTATCTATAAACTGTTCCATTAAAATTAAATTTTTCAGTGCCTCGTATGTTTCGGCTTTAGCCGAGCGAATCCATTTATCAAACAATCTAATTGATCATTAGCAAATTCAGTGAGCTGTTGGTTGTGAGTAGGCCTAAGGTTGCGATAAGCTTGGCGGTGAGCTTCAGGAGTAATTTCATATGCCCTCAAAATTCGTTCCCTGACTTTATCATATTCAAAACACTCTTCGTCAGGCATATTTATAAAAATATCTTGGGCCTTACCCCTAAGTCTTCCCTGTAGGATTTTCACCCACTCTTCCTTTGGCCAGGTCATGGACATGGCCAATCTCTGAAAATGGTTGAAAAACCTTTCAGGGACCGGTTTCCTTGAGAAGCACTGCTCTGAGTGTTTGTGCTTTGCTTTTGAATCCTTGAATATTCCATTGTCGCCACAGAGCCAAAGTAGCGGAAGGAAGATCCCCTGCGATATGGTACGAACAAGCCACTGGTTACTCCTCTTTCAAGCCTGGCAAAAAGATATCCAGAGACGTTGCAGTACCCATACACACACTCAGACTTGGTTACAAGTGCTGCTGGGAGGTAATGAACCCAATAGCTAAAGAGTGTAACATCTGTGAAACTGAAGCAGAGGCGCCACTATCGCACTACTTACTGGAATGTGAAGCTACTGAACCCCTGCGCATCATACTTAACATTAATCCAACGACAGCAGCTGCATTAGATGCACATTACACCGCGACTACAATGATTAGAAAAGCTGTTGAGAAATGGGACTCATTAGTGAGCATTCTGCATCTACATCCGCCACCAAGATAATGTTAATAAAACAAGGATTAAAACCAGTGCACTAAAACGGAAGCGGTAAATAAACAGGGGGGAAAAAGGAGAAATCCCCTCCTCCATTTTAAACTTAGACCCAAATATCACAGGAAAAAGGTTATCATGTATAACCAAACTCAATTACGGGCTCACCATAGCTCGTGCTACATGGACACTTAGTCCTGAGTAGCTAAATCTATAACAACAACAACTGAACCAAAAAAAAAGTTGTAGTCTTGCCTGAACACTCGACGGGGGAGACATCTCCCGTCAATACATCACAAGGATCAGTGTGGTCACAATGCGACCCAAACGTCTTAAGGTCAGAGCGACTCCACTTGACGGTCATGCTATCAGGAGAAGCAATACTTTAAAGGTCCTGAAGGACGTAACTGGCCTCGAACCCGCTGACATTAGTCAGAAAGGTGAAGATATCGTGCTCTACTTTTCATGTGAAGAAGAGCTAGAAAAACTCCTCACTAACGATGTCATTCTTCGCAAAGAGCACCACCTACATCCTCACATCCCACGTCAGTTCCTGGCCGGAAGAACTGTTTTTACCAGCAGGACCAGCCAGTGGATCGCTGAGCGACCTCAACATCATATCATGGACAATATCGAGGACGAAAATCCAAACCTGGCGGTATTCAACCTAGAGTTCTGCAACACCGACAAAACATCAATGAAGATTACGTTCACCACCATAGCTGCGGCCACCCAGACTGCCACACAAGGATTCTACTGCTTCGGCCTAAAAATACCACCCCACCAAATAAAAAAGGAACGATACCATGAGATCCAGCAGTGCTTTAAGTGCTACGAGCTCTCCCACCCGAGTGGGAGAGCTCGTGGTGTCAGCACCCTGTCCAGAGGTGCACCCTGTGCGCACTGGACCATCACTACTCTATATGCAAGGCAACAGTCCATCGCTGCTTGCTCTGTGAGGTCAATCACCCCGCAATTTCCTACCGTTGCCCCCGCAGACAGGAAAGCATCACGGCCCAGGTTGAAGCCAGGAGAAACAACCCTTCTACCTCATCTTCTTGAGGTTATCTTGAGATGATTTCGGGGCTTTAGTGTCCCCGCGGCCCGGTCCTCGACCAGGCCTCCACCCCCAGGAAGCAGCCCGTGACAGCTGACTAACACCCAGGTACCTATTTTACTGCTAGGTAACAGGGGCATAGGGTGAAAGAAACTCTGCCCATTGTTTCTCGCCGGCGCCGGGATCGAACCCAGGACCACAGGATCACAAGACCAGCGTGCTTTCCGCTCGGCCGACCGGCTCCTCCCTCCTCTCTTGGGGCTCCTCGACCAGAGCCCCAAGCGTTCAACCTACCACCTAAGCTCTCACTAATCGACCAGAAGACTTTCCGGTCTTACCAACATGTGGCTCCTCCCAGCAGGCGACACAGCCTTCTCATTGGGGACCCAAGGTCCCACAGCCCCCTGCATCACGTGCAGGCATTATCCCTGGTTTTCTTTGACTAGCGGAAAGGCTTGCAGACCAGACAACCAGCGCTTTGTTAGTGAACTAAACGCATTATACATAGACAATGGCCTGGCCCCCATCATAGCCACTGGAGTAAATCTCACTACCTCCTCTACTACTCCGGAGACTACCACCAGGACGACCATGCGGTCAACTTCAACACCGACTCCAGAACCGCCCATGACCCGGGCGACATAAACAGAGGTAATTCCTTCTTCAGCTCCCAACACGCCTACCATCACTTCTCAGCAGCCGCGCTAGCAGACGTGCTGTCTACAAACGATAACAGCACCTCCAGCGCTCCTGAAATAGCTAAAACCACCAATCAACGACACCTAAGCCTACCTAAGGCTGCGAGGCGAAAGACAAAAACGCCCGCTATAGAGGTTATGGACTCCTCAGACGAGGAAATCATAGTAGGAGCTCTACCGCCGCATCACAAATACGACACCTACACGGTTCAAGACTTCCTCAAGGCCACGCCACCAAACTCCAACGACAGCACTGCTCAGCCAAAGTCGCAGGCAAAGAAAAAACGGAAAATCTATAGGTCTACACTAATCCCACCAGCTCCATAACTGGTATAGCCAGTTATGGAGCTGAAAACCATCGTGAAGACCCCCAGGCTGAAAACCATCATGAAAACCCCCATCCATCGCCAGATCTCTAGTATCAGCCACTGATACAGATAATAGGCTCCAAAGAGCCTCCACATACGGGCACACCATAGCCCGTGCTACTGGAACTTATTGTTCTCAGTAGCTGAATCTAAAACAACAACAACAATAACTGAGTCAGAGCTGTGCTGAGTGTTGACTCAGAGCAGTGCTTCTCAAGGACAGCACTGTCATTGTTCTACTTCAAGAAACACTCACCAGGACTGGCAGAAATATCAATATCCCAGGATATCAAGGATTCCACTGCCCTATGGCACAAGGTGGCACCAGAGGCATTTCAATTCTAGTAAGAAATATCAATGCCACGGCAATCACAGACCTGCCCAACTGTGGCGAGAACGTCGAAATTATGGGAGTTAAGCTCACTGTGAGGAACTCAACGCTGTCCATCTTCAATGTATACAAGAGAGAACACGACATGGATCTCTCAACAATCTTTGAAATAGCAGTCACTACACCTACTATCATCTCTGGCGACTTCAACGCTCATAGTGAATTACTACTTGATTCACCAAGAACCGACGCCAACGGAAGACATATTGAACACCTATTGGATGAAGTGCCGGAAATCAGTCTGCTTAATTCGACGGAACCAACCCACACTGGTGGGGGAAAGCTGGAGCTCACGTTTGTCTCCACCAGTATTTATGAATTGTGTCATTGGTCATTGGATCATGTTCTGACTAGTGACCACTTTGCTACAAAAACAGTTATTAATATAGCACTACCTCCTACCTCCAGCTCCCGAGCTCGGATGGGACTTTATCAAGGCAGATTGGACGAAATTTCAGAAAGCTCTCGAACCTTGGCACCAAAACTACACTCCTCCTGACAACACCTAAGAAATGGAAAAAGATTTAGTAAATGCAATACATAGAGCAGCAAATCACGCCATCCCCAAGAGGAAAACAATTACCCAACAACACAAGGACCATTGGTATTAGTGTGATAGGATCAAAGAGCTACATACCAGACTAAATCGTGCACGAAAGAATTTCAGAAGAGATAGAACTGAAGCTAATCTAGGACTTCTTAGAGCTGTCCGAGATCATGTGCACGAAGAAACAGCAAAAATCAGAGAAGAAAAATGGCTCGAGTGGTGTGCCAAGCTAAATCAGCATGCGTCCTTGGGCGACATCTGGAGGCAGATCAACAAGGCCAAAGGAAAATCGCCTCCTGCTCCGCCGCACCATGTTCATCCAGAGCAAGAAGCAGAAAGGCTAGCAAATCTATTTGCTTCAAGAGCCAGTTCCACTCAACTTCCTCAAGCAACTCTGACTCACCAACAAAGACTTCAAGCAGCAAGATGGAAAAAATAGATGATGCTTTAGCCTTACCTGACGAACTAGACCAACCTTTCAATCTAAAAGAACTCAGAAGTGCTACAAAGAAAACTAAAAATACAGCTCCAGGCGAGGACAAAATCACTTACAACATGCTAGCCAAGCTAGGAGAAAAGGGTGAAGAAGCCTTCTTGAATCTCATCAACAGAGTATGGGTGACAAGAACCCGACCACTCTCTTGGAACAGTGCAATTATAGTTCCCATTCCAAAACCTAAAGACCCAGGAAATCCAAGACCCATCTCATTAACAAGCTGTCTGGCCAAAACTGCAGAAAGAATGGCCCTTAATCGAATTGAATGGAAAGCCAATCCACTACACCAAAATATGTTTGCTTACAGAAAAGGTGTTGGAACCACAGAATGCCTTACCTCCCTCCTGGATCAAATCAATGACAAACCTGGAATCCTTATTTTTCTAGACCTTGAAAAAGCCTTCGAGTTAGCCAGTGCTCCAGCTACACTGTGCTGCCTTGTGGATAAGGAAATCAAAGGACACGCTCTTGCTTTTGCCAAAGGAAGCCTGCTTAACGAGAAGCTAAAGTCAAATTCCAAGGAAAACATCGACCTCAAAGAGGCTGGAAAATGGAACTCCGCAGGGAGGAATACTAAGCCCCCTTCCTCTTCAACTGTCTCATGGAACAATTCATGAAGCTCAAGCTACCAAAAGCCAAACTTCTTAACTATGCAGACGACTTTGTGGTCATCATCAATGGCAAAGGTGCAAGGAACCATGCACAAAAATGCCTAGATATTATCAGCAGGGAAGCAGAACGCTTAGCAGTGAAAATAAACAGCAATAAAACAAAAGCAATGACCGTTAAAATGAGAACTCAAGACATCAGACTGGCAATACAAGGACAAGAAATTGAGTCCTTACCTCTTTTCAATACCATGAAAATAGTCATAATAGACAACCAGTTGAAATTCACTCAAGAAATTGAACATCTTCAGCTGTAAAGCCAGAAGCTCAGCTTTGCGCTCACTGACCAGTCTTAGAGAGGGTGCATCTCTACCAGTACTCAAAATGTACTACGTTCAAGCAGTTAGGTCACTCATCGACTATGCTGCCCCAGCTCTTACATCCCTCAGTGATAACCAATGGGAGAAACTGGAAGTGTCTCAAAATGAAGCTCTGAGAACAATGCTAGGAGCACTTATATGGACGAGTAGAGAGAACCTTAGAATGGAAACAAATTTACCAGCATTAGAAAACAGGATGAAACAAAGGATAGTCACCATAATAGGAAAACTTACTGGAACAACCGCCAGACTGTCAAAGACAGTATACAGAGATCCTTTCAGAAAACCTACAGTATAGAACACGTTCATGGATGGATAATGTGGTCAAGATTTTAGAGAAAATGGACCTGAAATGGACCATTAAAAACAAAGGGGAAGATAGACCATATGAACACTTTCGACAGCCTTCTCCATGGGAAGAATCGAATCTAAAGATAATCATTGAAAGATTACCAGTTAAAAAATCAGCATGTGACCAACAGAGGCTCAAGGAAGTAATAGAACAACAAATGGAAACTCTACACCTACAACGATTCACATCTTCACAAACGGATCAGTTGATCAAGAAAAAGGTTCTGCTGGGGCAGCAATTTACTCTACCAACCATGAAGCTTACTGGAGCATGAATAGTGGGTGCTCAACATTGCAAACAGAATTATATGCCCTGAAGGAGGCAATAAATTATACAATTGAGAATAATTTACATGATGTCATCATTCATACCGACTCTAAATCTTCGCTCCAGGCATTGTTATCCAGTCAGCACAGAGATAATATACAACTCCTCACAGAAATTCAACTTATAGGAAAAGAAGCCCATAATCGAGGGCTGTCAATCACTCTAAATTGGATACCAAGTCACATTGGCATAGATGGTAATGAAAAGGCAGACTCACTAGCAAAAGCTGCCACTGCTCTATCAGTTGTACAGGTTCAAATACCTCCAAGTTTCTCACAGATAAAGGAGCAAATCGAAAAGAAAATATTCTCAACTATCAAAAGTCGCCACAGAGCCAAAGTAGCGGAAGGAAGATCCACTGCGATATGGTACGAACAAGCCACTGGTTACTCCTCTTTCAAGCCTGGCTAAAAGATATCCAGAGACGTTGCAGTACCCATACACACACTCAGACTTGGTTACAAGTGCTGCTGGGAGGTAATGAACACAATAGCTAAAGAGTGTAACATCTGTGAAACTGAAGCAGAGGCGCCACTATCGCACTACTTACTGGAATGTGAAGCTACTGAACCCCTGCGCATCATACTTAACATTAATCCAACGACAGCAGCTGCATTAGATGCACATTACACCGCGACTACAATGATTAGAAAAACTGTTGAGAAATGGGACTCATTAGTGAGCATTCTGCATCTACATCCGCCACCAAGATAATGTTAATAAAACAAGGATTAAAACCAGTGCACTAAAACGGAAGCGGTAAATAAGCAGGGGAAAAAGGAGAAATCCCCTCCTCCATTTTAAACTTAGACCCAAATATCACAGGAAAAAGGTTATCATGTATAACTAAACTCAGTTACGGGCTCACCATAGCCCGTGCTACAGGGATACTTCTTCCTGAGTAGCTAAATCTGAAACAACAACAACAACAACTACCTCATCACAATCTACTTGAGAATGGTCCAGGACGGACCAAAACGTCGTCGTCCCTTTACCTTCAAGTGTGTGGTCTGGTCAAACATATATGAGTATGGTCAAGAAACTAATAATATAGGACCGTAACAGTATGTTTACAAATGACATGAGAAATATAAGTTAGGAAAGGTAAATTATTAAGGAAATTCACGTTACATCAAAATCATGTTCAGAACATCCGGACATCACTGCGATAACAGGAAGAGTGATGAATGTGGACACCAAAGGCCTGTTAGTAAACATATCCAGGGTTATATATATTGCTACACACACACAGTAATGTTAGGAGAGGAACTGGCACTGTAGTTAAGGGTAGTGACAATTGAAAGCGTTAAACAAGAATTATATTAATTTATAAATACAAAAATTTTTGTTATAGAGATCAGTATTGGAAAATAAAATGTAATTGCTGAATTAGTGCATAGGCCTGCAAGTCTGAACAGAATAAAGATAACATTATTTGGGGATGAAATATGAAAGGCATCAGGGAATGACAACGTCATTATAGTGGAACATTTTCATTATAGTACAACTCGCCAGAAATAACGGGGGTATATTGATGCTAAGGCCTTCTTGGGGAACATTAGTTATTGCTTTTTGAAAAGGATTGTTCACAATCAAATCAGGTAAAAACAATATTCTTCATATAGAGCCATAACAAAATGAAGTCTAATTTAAAATATTGAAATATTTGGAAATATTATTCACAATGAAAATTGGATTCGATGTTGTTTTGACACATAATACGAGGTAAATTCCGAATTGTTCAAGATTTTCATAAACCTCATTACATGAGACTGGGGCAGGATTTCTGAGAGTCAACAATACACTCTCACTCTCTTTGCACATCATTCCAAACACTAGGAGAAACATACAACATTTGTACCAGCATTATACATAATGCTCAGGAGCTAACCGTTAAAAGTTGATTAAATGATTATAAATGTATAAATCTTTTACAAAACGCTCTAAATGTGGAAAATGAGAGCTCTGTTTAAGTAATTAAAAAATCGGGAAGTTTTGCTACAAGAATAGTTCAAATAAAATATAGCAAGAGATGTTAAAAAGTGTAATGGTGGCAAAAGTTAATTATAACTTTATTCTAATCTTAACAATAGAAAAACTGAGTTAGTAAATTTACAGATGCGGTGAAAAAAATTAACTGATAAAGCTAAGCATAACTCAGGAGATCTAAAACCAAAAGGAAGACCTTAAACCTAACAAATCTCCATGTCCAGATGAAGTATTTATCAGCATTCAGAAAAGATCAGAGATAAGCTTAGTAAGCTAAATCACGAATTAATAAGTCGCTAGGTTCAGGTAGAGTGCCTGAATCATGGGGAGTTGCAAACGTGGTGGCAATTTTGGCAAAGGTGGATGTAGACCATATTAACCCAACTATCTACCATTTAGTAAAATGTCCATAGTGGAAAGTTTCTTGAACCAAAACTGAAGATACTATGCAGACCAATCACGAGGATCATTATTTGAAAAGGGTTTCACAGCATGGGTTTACTATGGACCAGTCTTGTTTAACATATTTGTTCTCTTTCTTTTCCAGCATATGATAGGTGGTTGATAATTATTATCAACCATCTATATTATGAATTATTATCATTAGCAACATAAACGATTTCAAAATTGGAGTTACTGGCATCATCATTAAATTTCCAGATGATTGAAAAATATAGAATATATTAAATTCGTTTGAAAATGAATTAGTGCTTCAAAGATTCCTGAATAATCTCCTGCTTTCGCTAATTGACTGATAACTGCAATTTATATATAAATTGCATAAGTATATCTATATAAATAAAAATGTAGATGTTCGTTTGTTCAAAATCGCTAATCTCATGAACCTGAAAAAAAGCATGTCAAAAAACATGTTTTTTTAACTTGTGTTTTTCCATGTGTTTTTGATGTGAGGGGAAATCTCTGAAACCTCTATATTGATTGAACTGAAATTTTGACACAACGTTGCATTCGAATAGACGCCTGTTTTTATATACCTTCTATATAAATGCCTCTCCTGTGACGGGAAAAACATGTTAAAAAAAAAACAGCGCCATCTTTTGGATGTAAGAGCAACACATGCTGTATTCTCAGAAAGCTCTTCACCGATTCTTTGAAATTTTGACACAATGTTCCATTCGAATACACACAGGTTTTTATAGACATACTGTATACAGTATACAGCTGTGACAGATAAAAACAAGATTTTTTTGGTAAAAAAAGCACCATCTGTTGCACGTAATAGCAACACACACTTTACTAAATATGTTACAATTCCATGTCAATGTTTCCAATTGCATTGATAAATTGAATTGTCATACATTTTTCATTTTGATTTAACTATTTGGCATGTCATTGCATTGGAATTGAGCTGTGTTGTTTACCATACTGTTCATTTCGTAAGTATAGGTATAGATACAAACCTGTGTGTAAAATCATTCTTTTTTAAGAAACAGCGCCATCTGTTGCATGTAAGAGCAGCACACGCTATACTAAATATGATACGATTCCATTTTATTGTTTCCGATTACATTGACAAATTAAATTTTCATAGATTTCGATTTATTTTCATTTTGATTTAAATATTTTGTGTGACATTGCCTTGGAACTGAGCGGTGTTGTTTACCATACCGTTCATTTTGTGAGTATAGTTTATTTTTTTATATTTTCATTGTCTTTTCATTTCGTTTGGGAACGTCAGATGTTGCCATTTTTCTGATGGGAACATCAGATCATTTGGGAATGCATCAGACGAGGAAGTTGGGAATGGTGGGGAGGACGAGCGAACGGGAGTGGGGGATGGTTGGGAGGACGACAGGACAGGGGAGGGGGTAATGGTTGGGAGGACGAGGAGATGGGGGGAGTTGGGGATGGTGGGGACGAGGAGAAAGGGGCATAGATGATGGTGAGGAGGACAAGGGGAGTGGGGGATGGTGGGGAGGACGAGGGGACAGGGGGGAGTGGGGAGGATGAAAGGATGGTGGAGTGGGGAATGGTTGGGAGGACGAGGGGACGGTGGAGTGGGGGATTGTGGGGGAGGACAAAGGGACAGGGGAGGGGGTGAATGGTGGGGGAGGGCGAGGGAACGGGGGAGTGGGGAATGGATGGGAGGAAGAGGAGATGGGGGCAGTGAGGAATGGCTGAGAGGACGAGGGAATGGGAAAATGGGGGGGGGGGAATGGTGGGGAGGACTGGGAGACAGGGAAAGGTTGCTGGGGCTCAGCAACACACATGCGTTGCTGAGCCACAGCAACGTGTGCCTGGGTACAGCTAGTAATTTATAAATTTTTAATTGGTAACTTAAAACTGCAATTTAAAGGAAACAAGTACAGGGTGCCTTGGATATAAATATAGAGGTGCTATATGTCAGTTCAATAATGCCAAAATCACAAGTTAATTTTGAAAAGGGTACTTGAAGCTTCGATTAATGGTAATCTAACATTAATCAAATATTGACTAAGTACTTGATATAAAGAAGACACTATGCTAGTATCCATATTTAAAATTCGAAGTAATAATTCCTCGTGAGTTATTCTTCAGATTAATCTCATCCATGTTGGGCACGATTTGGATTATGCAGATCAGTTTTGGGCATCATGGTATTCGATGGACAAAATTTCAATCAAACGATACTAAGATGGGAATGATACTATGATGATCCCAGGCACAAGAAACCTTCAATGTTAATAAAGAACATGGAAACTTAATTTACATTCATTAAAAAGAACGTCAGGAAATGACATAATGAAGAATTCAAGATGTTGATGAGCCGCAAAAGGTGAAATTATTAATCAAAATCATATAAAGAATAACCAGAAGATGGAACAATTGGTTTTAATTCTGAAAAGTTTTGATTTAGAAAATCAGCCGAGCAGTATATCGGGGGTATGCTTGTTGGATTCCTTCTGTTGTAATCTGGATCAATATATGAGTTTAAGTGTCAATGGTAACTGTAGATACTTGATTTGTTTTTTTATTTTGGTTAAGGAATTGATGGTTAACCAGAGCACATCTTGGTGATGGTCAGTGTGGAGGTCGACGCTGCTGGCAGGGACCTAGTTGGCCACACGATAGATGAACACTACTCCATCGTCGCTAAAGGCAAATTTTGGTACCACTTTTCTTTCTTCCTGTTGAACAACAAAGGGAAAATTTTGAGTAAATGTTATGCAAAATTTATACTGGAAACAAAGTAATTGGATAGAAGTATATATATATTATATATATATATATATATATATATATATATATATAATATATATATAATATATATATATATATATATATATATATATATATATATATATTCATTTTCGTTATAAAGCCTTACGTATATTCATTTTTCTCTGTGGATTTTCCGCATATATATATATATATATATATATATATATATATATATATATATATATATATATATATATATATATATATATATATATATATATATATATATATATATTCATTTTCGTTATAAAGCCTTACGTATATTCATTTTTCTCTGTGGATTTTCCGCATATATATATATATATATATATATATATATATATATATATATATATATATATATATATATATATATATATATATATATATATATATATATATATATATATATATATATATATATATATATATATATATATATATATATATATATATATATATATATATGTCGTACCTAGTAGCCAGAACTCACTTTTTGGCCTACTATGCAAGGCCCGATTTGCCTAATAAGCCAAGTTTTCCTGAATTAATATATTTTCTCTAATTTTTTTCTTATGAAATGATAAAGCTACCCATTTCATTATGTATGAGGTCAATTTTTTTTCGTTGGAGTTAAAATTAACGTAGATATATGACCGAACCTATCCAACCCTACCTAACCTAACCCAACCAAACTTTATAGGTTAGGTTAGGTTAGGTAGCCGATAAAGTTAGGTTAGGTTAGGTAGGTTAGGTAGTCGAAAAACAACTAATTCATGAAAACTTGGCCTATTAGGCAAATAGGGCCTTGCATAGTAGGCTGACAATTGCGTTCTGGCTACTAGGTACGACATATATATATATATATATATATATATATATATATATATATATATATATATATATATATATATATATATATAGTATATTTTGGTAGCAGTCTTTCCTGTAGACATATGTTATTAAATATGACCGAAAAAGTAAGATTAATAATTCTAACACGAATTTTCTCAATTTTCCTTATGTTTGTTTTTACTGATGACGGTAAATTAAAAATCAATTCTCCAAAATTCATTCTTTATTTCTTAGTCTGACGCGACACTTGAGCGCGTTTCGTAAAACTTATTACATTTTCAAAGACTTTAGTTACACACACAGAACAACTATAACTGAACAGAGTTTAAATACCTGCATTTGGGTGAGGTGACATGTTACAATGGTTTGGGGTGAGGTGAGAACAAACACAGAACACGAAACAATGGGTATAAGGGAAGAATAGATCTGTAACTGCAGAAGGCCTATTGGCCCGTATTTCTTGATGTTTCTATATTGGAGCGGAGTCTTGAAGTGGGTAGATATAGTAGTGCGTTAATTGGCTGTTGATTGCTGGTGTTGACTTCTTGATGTGTAGTGCCTCGCAGATGTCAAGCCGCCTGTTGTCGCTGTATCTATCAATGATTTCTGTGTTGTTTGTTAAGATTTCTCTGGTGATGGTTTGGTTGTGGGAAGAGATTATATGTTCCTTGATAGAGCCCTGTTGCTTATGCATCGTTAATCGCCTGGAAAGAGATGTTGTTGTCTTGCCTATATATTGAGTTCTTTGGGGCTTACAGTCCCCAAGTGGGCATTTGAAGGCATAGACGACATTGGTCTCTTTCAAAGCGTTCTGCTTTGTGTCTGGAGAGTTTCTCATGAGTAGGTTGGCAGTTTTCTTGGTTTTATAGTAAATCGTCAATTGTATCTTCTGATTTTTGTCTGTAGGGATAACGTTTCTATTAACAATATCTTTCAGGACCCTTTCCTCCGTTTTATGAGCTGTGGAGAAGAAGTTCCTGTAAAATAGTCTAATAGGGGGTATAGGTGTTGTGTTAGTTGTATCTTCAGAGGTTGCATGGCGTTTCACTTTCCTTCTTATGATGTCTTCAATGAAACCATTGGAGAAGCCGTTGTTGACTAGGACCTGCCTTACTCTACAGAGTTCTTCGTCGACTTGCTTCCATTCTGAGCTGTGGCTGAGAGCACGGTCGACATAAGCGTTAACAACACTCCTCTTGTACCTATCTGGGCAGTCACTGTTGGCATTTAGGCACATTCC
>WNGS01011073.1:8364-23329 GCA_020271785.1 Procambarus virginalis
CAGCCAGCATACACAGTCAGCATATACAGCCAGCATACACGGCCACATTACACAGTCAGCAACACAGTCAGCATACACGGGCAGCATACACAGCCAGCATACACAGCCACCATACACAGTCAGCATATACAGCCAGCATACACGGCCCGCCGCTCATACACATATGTGGCTCTGTATGTATTTTTAAACGTATAATAATGACGCCGCAGCATTAACACCCTCGAAGATATCCGTTCTAGTAACTTCTCATCATCTTCACCACATGCGAAGATATCTTTTTAGTAATCTCTGGGTAGAAGCACACATACAGGTATCTTTTTTTAAGTATCTCTCAGCCCAGAGGCACACCACACACCTATCTTTGTAGTTATCATTCATTCCTAATACACACAAAGATATCTTTTTGCTTAGTAATCTCTAGTCCTGACACACACAAAGATATATTTTAGTAATCCTCCGAAACCTAAAGCACACAAAGATATCTTTTTTAGTAATCTCTAAACCCCTAAAACACACAAAGATGTCTTTTTTAGAAGTCACACTAACCCTAAAGAACTAAAGATATCTTTTTTAGTAGTCACCTAACCCTAAAGAACTCAAGATATCTTTTTTAGTAGTCACCTAACCCTAAAGAACTCAAGATATCTTTTTTAGTAGTCACCTAACCCCTACAGAACTCAAGATATGTTTTGCATCAGGAATTCACTTCCTCTGAACACCAATATTGTAGAGTAGGAAACAATATTATTTATCTTACCCTCAGCAAGCGCTTTCAACACACCTGAAACATTCATATATGTATTTACTAGGAGTAGTAGCCGGCGGTGCCCGGTGTCTGTATGTCATGTGTCCATCTATCAATCCACCCATCGATCTATCCACCTATCCGTCCATATCTATCTGTGCACGTAATTATCTATCCGTACATCTTTCCATCTATCTATCCAACTATCTATATCAATTTATCTTTTATCTACTCATCTATCCATCCATCTGCTCATCTTTCCGTTAATATATCAAATGATACTATCTGTCCATCTATACATCCCTCTATCTGTCCATCTACCCATATATCTCCATCTATCAGTCCATCTACCCAAAATATCTCTCCATCTATCTGTCCATCCTATCCATCCCTCCATCGATCCGTTTATCCCATCATCTATCAATCTATCTATCTATATATCTATCTATCTATCTATCTATCTATCTATATATCTTTCTATCTATCTATCAATCTACCTATCTATCTATCTATCTATCATCTATCTATCTATCTACTATCTACTATCTATCTAGCTTCTATCTATCTATCTATCTGTCTATTCACCTATCCATTCACCTATCCATCTATCTACTCGTCTATCTATTCATTCATCCATGGGGAACATGGGGGCATGGTCTGAAGGGGGACTTTACTGTCTGGGGAGGTGCAGGTGATTGGTGGGGGATGGCTGAGGGTTGGTTGGTGGGAGGCTTCTGTTACAATCCTCCTGGGATGCTGGTCGCTGGTGGGGATTCCACTCCCTTCTGAGGTTCCTGGAGACACTGAGCTGAGTCCTGTGGCTCCCATATCCCCACCCTTTCTCTGCGTCTCCTCCTTGTTTCTGCAGCCTTCCTTCTCTCCTCCCTTGTCATGTCCCTTTGCAGAAAGACGTCCTCGTATCCCCCTAACCTCACAAGTCTGCTCTTCCTGGATAGGATTTTCTCCCTTGTTGCCTCGTTCGTGAGCACTACCTTTATCAATCGTTTCCTTTCCCTCTTGTAGATGCCCAGCCTGAAAACCTTCTCTATGTTTCCATCTACCTCCTCCATATCCAGTCCCTCCAAGATCTCTGTCATGGTTGCTCGGTCCCTCCTTCTCCACTCCTCCCGATTGGATCCCTCTGGTTCCTGTACTCCTACAACTATAATGGTTCGTTTCCTTTCCAGCATTTGTTCAGTGCATTTTGCAGCTTCCTGTGAGGTAGCTGCTTTCATAGCTGCTGCCTCTAGAGCGGCCTTGGACTTGGGCTGTTCTGCAGTATTTCTGCAAAAGAGAGTCCCCCTGAAGGAGCCTTCCATCAGCTTCGTCCCCTGTTTCCAGGAGGTTGCATACCCTGTGCTGGTTTGAATTCTGATTTTCCCTGAGTCTCTTTATCTCCTCTCTGGCTTCCTCTAACTCACTCCTTTGGTTCTGTATTAATGTTTGCAATTGCTGCAGGTCTCTGCCAAACCTCTCTTTCATGTCCTGCAGGTCTCTACTGAATCCCATTTCATTTCTTGCAGGTCTCTGTGAACCCCATTTGCATTGCCTGCAGGTCTCTGCCGAATCCCCCTAATGTATGGTTGAGCCATTCAAAGGTAGTATCCACCATTCTCCCCTGTCCCTGTGTGTGGTGATGTCCCTCCATCATTTTCCCTGGCTGAGGGAAAAAAAAAACGTCCTGGCTTTTTCTTGTGCGTGTGTTTGTGTTTATGAGTGTGTGTTTGTTGTATGTGTGTGTGCGTGTGTGGCGTGCAAGTGCGTGCGTGTTCGCTTGTGTGTGTGGTGTGTTTTGTAGGGGAGGGGACCCTGGAAACTGGGGGGGGGGGTGGAGGGGGCGGAGATGTCACTTCAGGTCAGAGGTCAGATAGTGGGAGGGAGTCCCACTGTGTGGGAGGGGTTTGGGTGGTAGGGGTGGGAATCTGGTATGCTACAGAGTTAGTGTGAAAAGGGGGGTGGGGGTGATGTATGTGTGTGTATTTCTGGTCAGTTGTAGGGGGGAAGTGGAGTAGGGGGGGAGTATTTTGGTAGAGTGAGTTCGGAGCGTGCGTGCGTGTGTGCGTGCATGCGTGAGTGCGTGTGCGTGCAGAGTGAGTGTATGGGGAGGTTTGGGGGGAGAGATATTGGGATAAAAGGGGGAGAGGCACAGAAGAGAACTATTTGTGTATGCTTAGGGGAAGGAGGAGGGGGAGGAGGAGGAGGGTGAGAGATAGGAGGTATGTCAGTTGTCCAACAGTTGTCAACTAAGTGTCAAAGGCCGCTATCTAGCCAGCTCCCATGCATGGGGGATGGGGGGGGGAGGGTTTCGGGAAAGATGGGCTGGGAAGAGGGGGGTGGGGGGGTTATCCCCTGACTGGAGTGATGTTTCACATATTAAAAATCGTTTCGTATTTTGATTTACTCCATCCCTTTACTGTGTTGTGTGTTGCTTGGGTATGTGTTTGTTTTGTGTATGTGTTTGCTTGTGCGTGAGCGTGTCCCGAGGGTCCCCAATGTGTTACACTTCTACCCGGAATGACCCACTTTGAGAGTATAATATATATGATAAACTGAACAAGATTTCTCTTATGATTGACCTCACTGTACATCAGTTAACTGATAGAAGCAGGCAGTACTCACCGGCCAAAACCGTCCCGCTCACACACCAGGTGAGTTTATAATGATGTCCTTATGTCGAGGTCCCTCGGTGGATTCGTCGACTCTCCACGTGTGTGGAGTCCCACTCTTCCACTGAGTGCCAGTGGATCGGTGCTGCTGCTTGTTTCAGTATGCTGTGTCTTTCTCCTGTTGTGTTACCGTTCACTAATTTACTGTATCACTGTTCACTATAGTCAAAGTACACCTTGATACAAATATGTAAACATCGGCCTCTTGGCCCTATGCTCCCCACGTGGCCTGGAGCTGTGATTATTCTGTTTAACACAAAAGTTCTAGTGATATCACTGTGTTTATTTTTTCTATGTGCGGTTATACACTTTTGTGATATCCCAGTTCTGTATCAGTCCCTGTAAACCTAAGAAGCCCGATTTTATTGACGATTAATGCGGAACCACAAGCCCTCGACTCTCCTTCGCGGTTCGATACAGTGTGTGTGTTTGTGTGTGTGTGTGTGTGTGTGTGTGTGTGTGTGTGTGTGTGTGTTGTGTGTGTGTGTGGTGTGTGTGTGGTTGTGTGTGTGTGTGTGGTGTGTGTGTGTGTACTCACCTATTTGTGCTTGCATAATCGAGCATTGACTCTTGGATCCCGCCTTTCCAGCCATCGGTTGTTTACAGCAATGACTCCTGTCCCATTTCCCTATCATACCTAATTTTAAAAGTATGAATAGTATTTGCTTCCACAACCTGTTCCCCAAGTGCATTCCATTTTTCCACTACTCTCACGCTAAAAGAAAACTTCCTAACATCTCTATGACTCATCTGAGTTCCAGTTTCCACCCATGTCCCCTCGTTCTGTTATTATTACGTGTGAACATTTCATCTATTTCCACTTTGTCAATTCCCCTGAGTATTTTTATGTTCCTATCATATCTCCTCTCTCCCTTCTTTTCTCTAGTGTCGTAAGGTTCATTCCCTCAGACGCTCTTCATATCCCATCCCTCGTAACTCTGGGTCAAGCCTCGTCGCAACCTCTGAATTCTCCAGTTTCTACATGTGTTTCTTCAGGTGGGGGCTCCATGATGGCGCGGCATACTCTAAGACTGGTCTCACGTAGGCAGTGTAAAGCGCCCTAAAAGCCTCCTCACTTAGGTTTCTGAATGAAGTTCTAATTTTCGCCAGTGTAGAGTACGCTGCTGTCGTTATCCTATTTATATGTGCCTCAGGAGTTAGATTAGGTGTCACATCCACTCCTAGGTCTCTTTCTCGAATCGTTTCAGGTAGGCAGTTCCTTTTCATTGTGTACTGTCCCTTTCTGTCGTCTATCACCTGATCCCATTTCCATAACTTTACATTTACTCGTGTTGAGCTCCAGTAGCCATTTCCTTGACCATCTCTGCAACCTGTTTAAGTCCTCTTGGAGGATCCTACAATCCTCATCTGTCACAATTCTTCTCATTAATTTTGCGTCATCCGCAAACATTGACATGTAGGATTCCACTCCTGTAAACATATAATTTACGTAAATTAGAAAGAGGTTTGGGCCCAGCACCGATCCTTGAGGTACTCCACTCGTTACTGTTCGCCAGTCCGACTTCTCGCCCCTTACCATTACTCTCTGGCTCCATCCTGTTAGGTAGTTCCTCACCTATGCAAGGGTCATTCTGCTTACTCCTGCCTGCCTCTCAAGTTTGTATAGCAGTCTCATGAGTGGTACAGTATCAAACGCCTTTTGGCAGTCAAGAAATATGCAGTCTGCCCAGCCTTCTCTGTCCTGCCTTATCCTTGTTACTTTGTCATAGAATTCTATTAGGTTTGTTAGGCATGATTTCCCTGTCCAGAACCCATGTTGGTGCTTGTTTACAAACCCAGTGCTCTCCAGGTGTTCAACAAGTCTTAGTCTAATTATTCTTTCAAGTAGTTTGCAGGGGATGCTTGTCAGTGATACGGGTCTGTAGTTAAGTGCCTCCTCCCTTTCACCTTTCTTGAAAATCGGTACGACATCTGCCTCCTTCCAGCAACTAGGCAATTCTCCCTACATAAGTTACTCATTAAAAATCATTGCCAGAGGCACGCCGAGAGTATGTGCCGCCTCTTTTAGTATCCACGTTGATACTTTGTCTGGTCCAACCGCTTTAGTTGCATCCAGTGTTGTCAACTGTTTCATTACCTCCTCTGCTGTCACCTCTATATCTGATAGTCATTCATCTAGGGTAATCTCTTCTAACAATGGGAGCTACTCAGGCTCGGTAGTGAACACTCCATGGAAACTTGTATTCAGTACCTCGCAGATTTCCTTGTCGCTTTCTGTATATGCCCCTTCTGTTTTCCTCAGTCTTGTCACTTGATCATTTACCAACATCTTCCTTCTTATATGGCTCTGTAGTAATTTAGGTGCTTTTTCGCTTTGATTGCAATATCATTCTCATAATTTCTTTCCGACAATCGTCTTATGTTAATGTAATCGTTCCTATCTCTGTTACATCTAATCCTGTTGTCCTCTGCCCTTTGTCTTCTGTACTTCCTCCACTCCCTCCTGCTTCTCACCTTTGCTTCCTGACATTGTCTATTAAACCATGGGTTATTATATTCCCTCCTGCTTTTTTCCTTTACTGCTGGAATAAATCTCTCTTCAGCCTCCTTGCATTTCCATATGACTTCGTTTATCATACCTTGCACTGTTTTTCCTCTAATTTCTTCCTCCCACTGCACTTCTCCCAGGTAGTCCCATATCCTTCTGTAGTCCCCTTTTCTGTAATCAAGTCTCCTTTCTCAGACCTCTTGTCCTTTGGGCACAATTTTAAGCTCCATCATGTAGTCAAAGACTAGGACACAATGGTCACTGGCTCCTAGTGGTATTTCATGTTCCAAATGCTCGATGTCTTCTACATTCTGGGTGAAAACGAGGTCTAATAGGCTGGGCGTATCCCCTCCTCTTTCCCTAGTGTCTTCCTTCACATGCTGCGATAGGAAATTCCTGTCAATAACGTCTACCAGCTTCGCTCCCCAGGTCTCCTCCCCGCAGGTCCTCCTCCCCTGTGTGTGTGTGTGTGTGTGTGTGTGTGTGTGTGTGTGTGTGTGTGTGTGTGTGTGTGTGTGTGTGTGTGTGTGTGTGTGTGTGTGTGTGTGTGCGTGCGTGTGTGTATGTGTGCGTGTCGAAAAACCACATGTGAAAAATAGAGAATGCTAAACGCGTTTTCGGCTTAAATCTTCATCAGAGCAAAGCAGAATGATTCTACTTTGCTCTGATGAAGGCGATTTAAACCGAAAACGCGTTTAGCATTCTCTATTTTTCACATGTGGGTTTTCCGCATACTTGGATCAGTGTTTTTGTGATCATTGTTGCATATATATATATATATATATATATATATATATATATATATATATATATATATATATATATATATATATATATATGCGAACAAGCCTGAATGGTCCCCAGGACTATATGCGAATGAAAACTCACACCCCAGAAGTGACTCGAACCCATACTCCCAGGAGCAACGCAACTGGTATGTACAAGACGCCTTAAACCACTTGACCATCACGACCGGACATAATGAGGTGATAGCCGAAGCTATTTGAACCACCCCACCGCCGGCACTCGGATGGTTATCTTGGGCATAGCATTTTACCAAATCACCTCATTCTTTGGGGCACACGTGAGGAACACAAATGCGAACAAGCCTGAATGGTCCCCAGGACTATATGCGAATGAAAACTCACACCCCAGAAGTGACTCGAACCCATACTCCCATACAACCCATACATAATTCTGGGTGTGAGTTTTCATTCGCATATAGTCCTGGGGACCATTCAGGCTTGTTCGCATTTGTGTTCCTCACGTGTGCCCCAAAGAATGAGGTGATTTGGTAAAATGTTATGCCCAAGATAACCATCCGAGTGCCGGCGGTGGGGTGGTTCAAATAGCTTCGGCTATCACCTCATTATGTCCGGTCGTGATGGTCAAGTGGTTTAAGGCGTCTTGTACATACCAGTTGCGTTGCTCCTGGGAATATGGGTTCGAGTCACTTCTGGGGTGTGAGTTTTCATTCGCATATAGTCCTGGGGACCATTCAGGCTTGTTCGCATTTGTGTTCCTCACGTGTGCCCCAAAGAATGAGGTGATTTGGTAAAATGCTATGCCCAAGATAACCATCCGAGTGCCGGCGGTGGGGTGGTTCAAATAGCTTCGGCTATCACCTCATTATGTCCGGTCGTGATGGTCAAGTGGTTTAAGGCGTCTTGTACATACCAGTTGCGTTGCTCCTGGGAGTATGGGTTCGAGTCACTTCTGGGGTGTGAGTTTTCATTCGCATATAGTCCTGGGGACCATTCAGGTTTGTTCGCATTTGTGTTCCTCACGTGTGCCCCAAAGAATGAGGTGATTTGGTAAAATGCTATGCCCAAGATAACCATCCGAGTGCCGGCGGTGGGGTGGTTCAAATAGCTTCGGCTATCACCTCATTATGTCCGGTCGTGATGGTCAAGTGGTTTAAGGCGTCTTGTACATACCAGTTGCGTTGCTCCTGGGAGTATGGGTTCGAGTCACTTCTGGGGTGTGAGTTTTCATTCATATATATATATATATATATATATATATATATATATATATATATATATATATATATATATATATATATATATATATATATATATATATATGAGAACAAGCCTGAATGGTCCCCACGACTATATGCAACTGAAAACTCACACCCCAGAAGTGACTCGAACCCATATTGCCAGGAGTAACGCAACTGGTATGTACAGGGACGCCTTAATCCGCTTGACCATCACGACGGACAAAAGGAAGTGATAGCCGAAGCTATTTGAACCACTTCCCCGCCGGCACTCGGCCGGGTTCGTTATAAGGATATCATCAACACGATAGTGAATAAGGTAGCATTGATACTAAAAGTCCCATCTCGCAGGATGGTTAGTCATACAGGGCCATATGGTCAGTACCTTGCACTGGTAAATTTTGGGTGCACTGTGAGGATATCTTCAAGGATACGAGAGTGAATAAAGTAATTGCAAANCTAAATATGACCCGAAAAAGTAAGATTAATAATTCTAACACGAATTTTCTCGATCTTCCTTATGTTTCTTTTTACTGTTGATGGTAAATGAAAAATCAATTCTCCAAAATTCATTTTTATTTCTAGTCTGACGCGACACTTGAGCGCGTTTCATAAAACTTATTACATTTTCAAAGACTTAGTTTATCAACACACAACTTATGACTGAACAGCATGGCTCTTATACCTGCATTTGGGTGAGGTGATGTAATGCAATAGTTTTGATGAGGTAAAAACAAACTTTCAACAAAACACAGAACACAGAACAATGGGTATAAGTTAAAGGGAAGAATAGATCTGTAACTGCAAACGGCCTATTGGCCCATATTTCTTGATGCTTCTATATTGGAGCGGAGTCTTGAAGTGGGTAGAATATAGTTGTGCTTTAATTGGCTGTTGATTTTTGGTGTTGGCTTCTTGATGTGTAGTGCCTCGCAGATGTCAAGCCGCTTGCTGTCGCTGTATCTATCAATGATTTCTGTTTGTGAACAACAACACAGAATGAACAATGAACAATGAACAACAAAGAAATCATTGATAGATACAGCGACAGCAGGCGGCTTGACATCTGCGAGGCACTACACATCAAGAAGTGTGTGTGTAAACTAAAGTCTTTGAAAATGTAATAAGTTTTACGAAACGCGTTCAAGTGTCGCGTCAGACTAGAAATAAAAATGAATTTTGGAGAATTGATTTTTCAGTTACCATCAACAGTGAAAAAGAAACATAAGGAAGATCGAGAAAATTCGAGTTAGAATTATTAATCTTACTTTTTCGGTCATATTTAATAATATATATATATATATATATATATATATATATATATATATATATATATATATATATATATATAATATATATATATATATATATATATTGTGAGGGTATACATGTAGTGAGAGGTATTATACAAACATTGCAAAGGCATTTACATACGGAACGTGGGGATTCACATACGGTGATGGAATATACATATACGACGAGGGAGGATACATACATGTAATGCAAGGGAATATTCATTTCGGAAATCAGGTGAGAGAAAGACCTAGGGAAGCAGAGGTTACAGGAGCGAGACTTACTGGGGTGAGATTAACGCTTCACCGCAAGACTTGAGGTCACCTGAAGCAGCTTTGTGTTTACATTTATCAATAATTGTTCAGAGTGAGAGCCAAAGCAGTTAAATAATGGGTCCCACTAGTGAACACTGTGCATCTATATCTGCTACCAAGATAATGTTATTAAAACAAGACTTAAACCAGTGTGCTAAAACAGAAGTAGAAAAGAAACGGGGGAAATGGAGGAAACCCCACCTCCATTTAAAACTTTAACCCAAATATCAGAGTAACAAGGTTATCGCGAAAAAGCGAACGCAATTACTGGCTCACTATAGCTCGTGCTACATGGACATTCCGTTCTGAGTAGCTAAATCTAAAAAAAATAAAAAAAATCTGTGAGAGCTGCGTCCTGAGAAATCAGAACAGCTGTCAGGAAGGAATGAGACCTTTGTGTTGTTGAAGTAAATGGAAAGTTGAATATCTTCTGTTAAAAGATTTGTATGATGCGAAGTGAGTCTTACATTCTTAGCATGTTGCAAGAAAAAATTTAAATAAAAAATCAACCAATGACTGATTTTTTATTGCAATGTCTTCTTAAATTGTTATTTTAATATTTTCTTAATTTGTTATTTTTGTCTTAATACGTGTTATAATTCCACCTTCATCTTATCACCCGTCTCCAGCACATCATCTCCTGCTTCCCACCCCGCTCCCTCTGCCTGCTACCTCAACATTGAAGACTACTGAGGGAACTCAAAGAAGTGTCGCCGATGGTGGGAGTATCAAAAACAATGTCAAGCTCCATAGAGCTCTCCATGCCACAATAGGCAAGTGAAACATATTGAAACAATTATTCGGGAAGTATAAAAATATAGTACTAGAGGAATAATTCAGTCAACTCCGGGATCCTCTTAAGCAAAAGTGTCTCCTAAACAAATAAAAAATATATATAAAATGCTTCCTATCATTTCTGACTCTATTCGGTGCTGACAAACGTCTGATGGCACCTCTCACGACCGGAAAATTGTGATAAAAATGAAATAATAATGTGGTGGGAGACACAGATGATAACCTTTTCCAGAGTGTGGTAAAGGCCGCCTCCCAGGTGGCAGGTCGTGATTAATGCCACCAGCCTGGATATTGGACGGGAGGAAGCCGAGGTGGAGAATGGGAAGAAGAGGAATAAAAGATGGAATAGAAATGGAGAAGGTGAAGCATTTAAAGGAGAAGGGTTTGGATACTTGGCAGAAGGCAGATGGGATGGAGTAGGGAAAGGATGAGAAGGAAAAGCATGTGTAAGAAATGAAGGAACTGAATATGGAAAAGAAGGAATATGAGATTAATAACAGGCAAAGGGTTTCATGAGTGAGGAACAAACAGACATCAACAACTGAAATCGTGATGCTCCTCCACCCTCGCAGTATGAGGAGAAAGAGAATGAGACAGAGATACGGAGAGACAAAGGTAGTAAATCAATTAGTTGTAAAGAAAGCAAGAGAGAAAACAAATTATTCCGCTTTTTCCCAACTGACGCCATGGCTGACAGCTAAGGGTCTGACAGGTGAGTAGACAGCGCTTCGGATTCGTAGTCCTAAGGTTCCGGGTTCGATCCTTGGTGGAAGCGGAAACAAATGGGAAGTTTCTTTCACCCTGATGCCCCCTGTTACCTACCAGCGAATACGTATCCGGGAGTTAGACAGCTGCTTCGGCTGCTTCCTTGGAGTGTGTGTAACAAAAAGGAAGCTTGGTCGAGGCCGGGCCGCGGGGACGCTAAGCCCCGAAATCATCTCAAGATAACGTCAAGATAAGATAACCAAAGTAGCGTGGAGTGAGCGCCGCAGCAAGGAAGGAGCGGGAGCAGAGAGCAGTAGCCGGTGTCGGCCACCTTTTTTGCGATGACCCAAATTTCATGCCCCTGGCAATATTTTATTGTCCCTAAGGTTCTGCAGCTTCCGATCCTGAGCCAAGCTTGCAGAGAGAGGTCATCTCTCTCCTAACCTGAAGTTTACCTGGAGAAGGTTCCCAGAGTTCTTCACTTGCCGACCACGGCCTGGAACTAGGCTCAACTTGTGATAGTTTGATCCAACAAACTGTACATTGGAGCAGTCCGCAGGTCCATATATCAGCTACAACTCGGGTGGTCCGGCACTTCTTGCAGGAACCCATGTTGCTGTTTGATGAAGTCTTCCTTTGTTCCAGCAATATTTATAATGCTTGCTGGCAGAATACTGATGAGCCTTGGACCTCTGATGCTCTCATTGTGCATATGGCCACCTCGACTCCTCACTGGTTCTATTTTGCATTTCCTGCCGTATATTTAGCTAAAATATGTTGTTCTACTGCGCAAAATTTGGGACATATGCTTCCAGTATCTTCAATATAAATATTATTTTATACCTCTTTAGTCCCCTTTCCAAAGAGAATATTTTAAGAGCTTTGAGACGGTCCCAATAATTTCGATGCTTTATCGTGTCTATGCGTGTCGTATATGTTCTCTGTATTCTCTCTATTTCAGAAATCTCTCTATCTTTGAAATGGGAACTGAGTACCAAGCAGTACTCAAGGCGGGACATCACTGGTGACTTAAATAGTATAAACCTTGTGGTGGTATCTCTGGATTTGAACGTTCTCATAATTCATCCTATCATTTTTATATCCGCCGCTATATTTGCTCGGTTATGTTTACTAAATGTCAGGTCGTCAGACATCATAATTCCTAAATCTTTCACATGCTGCTTTACTTCTGTGAATAGGTTTGATTGTGTCCTGTACTCTTTGTTTCGCTTATGTTCATCATTTTCACCATGCTTAAGTACCTGGACCTTTTCACTGTTAACATCATATTGCTCAATCGAAGACTTTATTAATATCGGCTTGTAATTTTTCAGTGCCATCTACAGAGGTAATCGTCATGCTGATTTTTGTATAATCTGCAAAGGATGACACGAAAGTGTGACTACTATTTTTTTTCTATGTCTGATATTAGAATGAGAAAAAATACAGGTGAAAGCATTTTGCCTTGGGGTACATGACTCATCACTGCGCTTAGACGTGATTTTATTTGACTGACTGTTGTGCTTTGCATTCTGTATGACAGAAAGCTGAAAATCCAAAGACTTACTTTACCCGTTATGTCTATTGCTCTCAATTTTTGGGCCATTAACCCATGCTCTCATTTATCAAATGCTATTGCAAAGTATACACCATCTTCATTTAGTTATTCTTTTAATGTTTCTGTGATTTTTGTCAAAGTGGTTTAGTAATTGCGAAAAACAAGTTCTTCCCGCTTCAAATTCAGGTTGACCTAGGTTGTCAAGTTATTTGTTCATGAAACTGGAGATTTGATTCCGAATCACTTTTTCAAAAACATTTATGTGTGTTATTAGAGTGACTGGTCCAAATAGTTATTTGCCAAAGCTTTACTATCTCCCTTGTGTAGTGGCATTAAATCTGCTGATATGAGAAGCTCTAGAAACTCCCGTATCCAAATTGTTTTCCCTATATTACACTGAATGCAGGTGCAACTTGTTCTTTACATTTCTTTATAAATATTGAATTCCAGGAGTCAGGACCTGGGGCTGTGTGCATGGTCATCTTGTCAATTTCTCTTTCAAAGTCTTCTGTACTTATTTTAATATCAGCTATATTGTCAAGCGTTTGGAGGTAAAAAAGTTGTCCAGATCTTCAACTTTCATGTTTTTATTAGGGCGTTAAATAGCCTCATACTGGTCTTCAAGGATTTCACTAATTTCTTTGTCGTCCTCTGTGTATTGTGATGGGTCTTGGCCCCCAATTAGGTATCCCGCAGAATCGCCAATTACACTTCAGTATAGTCTGCCTTAAGAGAAGTCGATGTTTCTCTAGAGCGCTCGATGGTGTCCGCCCTGAAGTGCGGCAAAACTCTACATTCTACACTCTCTGTTGGGGCCCAACTCCCCTCCATAGGTGCCACTGTTCATCTCTGGGGAGCACCTCAGTTGAACTACGGAGTATCCAACCCAGCCTTACACCCCGCTGTGAGTGAGGTAACTCTACCACTCCCTAGTTCCTTGCTGATGTGTCCCAGGACACGGAAACTCAAGGTTTACCCAGGTCGAGTTGCTCGTTCATAGGGTTAATCACAAGATCGCCAACTTGACCCACCATTCTCCGCGGTCAAGTAATACTTCTATACACATTAGAATGTTACTTCTCTCGGTCTAGTGCTTCTTCAACAGTAGTTTGGTGTACGATAAACCGCACGACAACACATAAAAGAAATGAAGAAGAGGAAGGAAACACACTAGTAAAATATAATTTATTTACTCACAATGAGCTACACTATACTGGTCTGTAAAATCTCTCTAAATCAGTTCGATGGCATCACTTGAAATTAATCACGATATACGGCAACACTTCACTGTTTCCAAATCGAAAGTTATGACTCTATCTCTTAACCAACACTTATGTAATCATGTGAATGTAAATATATATTATAACACCTCTCCAATATACGTAGCATTTAAATCACTACTAAATCAGTACATGAAAATATAATCACTGACACAATAATTAAAATAAATATTGCTTTATGTCCGATGTCACTTGAATATAATACCTTTCCTAACTTAAGGGGGAAAATGGGAGGGCAATTTAACTACCTAATCGATCTACGATCGATAAGTAGTTAGTAGTAGTAGATCATAGTAGAGAAGCGTCGCGCCTCCCTGATCCACGACGTTGATACGTCCTCCTGTGGGTGAATGACTCCTCCCTCGGAGCCGACCGTTGCATATACTCCTCGAACACCGCTCACTCCACAAAGTGCTCCTCACCAGATGTTAGGTTGAGACTGATGTCGCCTCGCCTATCTAGACCAATACACTTTCTCTTACTGGTCCACCGCCTCACATGTAGCTTCGTTGTGTAAATTCTTCTCCAGTGGAAACGTTTGTTGACCTGCACCGGACGAGGACTGCTACCAAATATTCTTCACACAGCTCCACCGTCGTGCACGGCCCGCGGGTTGTTCCACAACCTCCCAGCGCCGCCTCTCGAAGTTACCCAGCAGCGCTGTCGTCACCGAGCTTTAGGTGACATTTTCACACCATCCAGCTGTACCTCATACTCCCTCGGGAGTCGACAGGCCTCCCTCTTCGCTAGCACACTGTAGCTGATAGAATTTACACTCTCAGGAGGCCTGTACCTCTCCAGGACGGGTAAACGCTTGAGCGCACCTCCACTCAGCACGACCCTGGGCAACAAGTGACTTAGATCTCCTGCCTATCGTCCCGGGACACCTGACGTCATGCTACGTCACGCCTGGGGTGCAATGCCGTTGGTTAACCTGGCCAAGCCCCTGCTGCCGACCAATCACGCCTTATCCAGCATGCACTGGGGGTTCGCCTCGAGTGGGAAACTCTCATCTCTCGCAGCTGCACCGCCATATGGATCATAGAGTTTATTTATTTTTTAATTTTATTTTATAAAGATATTTAAAATTTTCAGTGG
>WNGS01011075.1:23135-35703 GCA_020271785.1 Procambarus virginalis
TTTTGTAAGGGAGGTAGTGACATCTGCATGATTATCATGCTGGGTAGGGGTGGCCACTATGCTCTTGGGCACTATACCAGCTTAGATGAACAGTTATGGTGAACAGAACATGTAGATACTTATAATAATGTCTGTATATAGTGAATAAAAGCAAAAACAGTATGATGGGAGAAGAATGGTGGAGAGTCAGGTGAGGTGAGGGAGGGAGCGAGTGACAGCCTGTGGCGGGCTGCCACTGCCACTCAGCATACCAACTTAGTAGTTCGTTATAATGAACACAAATGTAGATACTTATATATAACATGTATATATAGTGTAATAAGAGAAAAGAAGTGTGGGGAGAAGCCATTTTGTGAGGGAGGTGGCAACATCTGCATGATTTGTCATGCTCGGTAGGGGTGGCCACTATACTCTTTGGGCACTATACCAGCTTAGATGAACAGTTATGGTGAACAGAACATGTAGATACTTATATATAACATCTGTATATAGTGAATAAAAACAAGAAACAGTATGGTGGGAGGAGGATGTGGGCGAGTGAGGGGTCATTGAGGAAGTGGCGGTGAGAGGCTGACTGGCAGATGTGGTGGTGACACCTCGCTGCTTTTGACTTGCAATATCAACTTAGTGGTTCGTTATGGTGAACAAAACATGCAGATACATATATATAACCTGTGTATAAAGTGTAATAACCAACAAAGTATTTGTTTATTGTTCTATGAACACAATAATTGAATCAATAATATGCACACTATAATTTTGAGTACAGCGATGATTCACACATTTTATTATATAAATATAACACACTACACATTATTGAATAATGTTACAGCAAAAAAACAAAGAAAATCAGAGACATTGAAATAATTAGGTAATTATCTCTTTGTGGCAACTCTGGCCACAAAGAGATAATTACCTCCGGGTTCAGACACCGGGCAAACAGCGCCTGAAACCATGGCTGGGCTGGCCACCTCGGAGCCAAGAGGACTACTCTCCCCTGGTAGGTCTCCAAGTGAGACTAGGACCTGGAGCAAACAGCTGAATCGGGGGAAAAAGGTACAGGAGCCCCCACCTCGATCAATCCTGCCGAAAGACATCTACCCGACGGCCTCGCAATCGGGGAAGGGCGCCACATACTGGGGAAGGCCCCGCGACCACGCCGATGTGATGAGGTCCACCTTGGGGCACCCAGACGTCTGGCAGAGCCAACGGAAGGAGTCGGCGTCAACCATCCATTCCATGGAGAGGGGAACGAAATGGGACAGGCTGTCGGCCAAGACATTGAACACTCCCCGCATGTGAACTGCCAGGAGAACCAAACCCCGAGAACTCAGCAGACGAGTCACCTGAAGCGACCAGCGCCAAAGAGCCATGGACCACATCGAACTCCCCCCTCGGTTCAGGCAATGAACCACCAGGGAGCAGTCCAAATGGAGCCGGATCGTTGATCTGCGGGCGACCCAAATCCTCTGAAGAGCAAACCACACGACCGCGAACTCCCACACCGTGCTGTGGGCTCGACGGAAGGACGGACTCCATCGCCCCTGGCTGGCCTGGTGAGAACTGGTCACAAAGCCCCAGCCGAGAGACGACGCATCCATGAATGCATCGAGCGAGGGCTCGGGCAGGCGCCAAGGCACTGAACCCAGAAAAACCCGAAGAAAAAGCCGGCGAAGCAGCAGCCAACGTAAAGCCCCCCGGGGGCTGATTCCTGGGATCGCGAGAGAGGCGGAATGGAAGTCCCCGAAGGACCCAGAACAGCCAACGAAGCCAAACCCGACCCGGCGGGTAGACTAACATCGCGAAGTTCAGGCTCCCGCACAAATCCTCGAGCAACCACCGGGTGACCGGGAGTCCCCAGAAACAGGCGCAAGCGAGACTGCAGCCGAAGGAAACATTCCAGAGGAAGAGACAAGGAAGCGGTCCGAGAGTCCCACACAAGACCCAGCCACGACAGAACCTGGGAGGGCACCAGATGGGACTTTCTCCAGTTCACCAAGAACCCGAACCCGGCGAGCTGGGAAAGAACCAAATCCCTGGCTAGCAGACAACTGGACCGGCTGGGAGCCCAAACTAGCCAGTCGTCGAGGTAGGCCAACACCCAAACACCTAAAAGACGCAGACGGGCCACAACGATCCACGTGAGGCATGTGAACACGCGAGGTGCCAGGTTCAACCCGAATGGGAGACAACGAAAGCGGTAACCGTGACGCCCCACAACAAACCCGAGCCAGTCCCTGAACCCCAGATGAATCGGGATATGCGAATAAGCGTGCTGGAGGTCCAGGCACACCATCCAAGAACCTGGCTCCTGCTGGAACCTGAGACAATGTAGTCATCCGAAAGGAGGAGCAATGAACCCCGGGGTTCAGACGGGACACGTCTAGAATGAACCACAGGTCCTCACAGTCCTGTTTCGGCACTGGAAACAGACGGGAAACCCATCTGAGGGACGACGTCGTTTCGACGATGCCCAAACGAACCCACTCAAAGACGACTTGACGGAGCGCAGGAGAGGAAGCCTGCCCCATCAGCCCTGAACCCCCCGAAGGGGGAGGGGGAGGGGGAGGGGCCCACCCAACGCCACCGCAGGCCGAAGGAAACAACCCAAAACGCCCACAAATCGTGGGACCAGGCATGAGCGAACAGTACAAGCCTCTCCCCAATTGCCTTATCAATGGGACGAACCACGAAGGGCCGGTGTCCCTTACGAGACCCAGAATCCCGCACAGGGCGAACACCGCGCCGACAAACTAAGGCGGATCCGAAGGCGAAGCCAAGCCCAAAGCTGGCACCAGTGGCCTACCACGACGAGAGGAACCTCGAGCCCTGACACGACCCCTCCAGGCAGGCACCCCTCCCCCCCCCCCCGGGGACCCCCAGAGAACCAACAAGTCCGACATTGGACGACAACTGGCCGAGGCCGCCTGAATATACTGCGCCACGGCTGCAGGAGCAAAGAGCAGCGAACAAAAGGGAGAAGACAACCTAAGAGCCAGGACCCAGGTTGATTCCAAAGAGGAGGTCAGCACCGCATGTCGACATGCAAGCCGGGAAGCGTAAAACTGGGCAACTGCATCCCACAAGATCGGCGCAAACAGCTTCAACAAGGCAGCCGACGCGCGAGCAGCCGAACCCAAGGCACCAGACCCAGGAATGGCCTTGAGTGCCCCCAAGCCAGTCCTAAGAAAGCTCCTGGAGGGAAAAGAAGTGCAAGGCCAAAGCCAAGAGGCCCCAGGCACACAAATCCTCGGCCACCTGCGCAGCCGAAAGGTAAGGAACCTGCACATGGAGCTGCAGAACACCAACATCTCGGGAAAGGGCTGGAGGAAACAAGCACTCATTGAGGTGCTCAAGGTTGCCCCCAGGAAAACCTGAACCACAAGAGAAACCTCGTGCCACTCAAGAATACTCCCTACATACATATATGTTTTGCGCGAATAAAGGGATAAATTGTCGATAATTATTGGAGCTACTGTATTTATAGATTTCCGAAAACTAATACTCAGATAATTTCCGAGCTTGTAGTTGGATAATTATTAACTGCTTTCTCCAATAATTTAACCCTTAGACTGCACATATTACCACGAATATTGGGGGCCTGGTAACAAAAAATATTTGAATTATGTAAATAATAACTTAACCCTTTAACTGCGCAATGGGCCTGCACGCCCACGTCTTGGGTGCGCTACGCACCTCCAGGTATTTGTATTTTTCACGTTCCATTCAAAACTTTTGTGGCTACATGCGGTTCACATCAGCTTCCTCAGGGCTCTTGTAAACAGACGCCATCTTTAAAAAAAATCGTGCTCCACATTCCCGGGTGTGAGAGCCTCAGTAGTGAGTGAGCACCCAAGGCCGGCACATGCAGCACGAGCTCACAGCACTGCTGTTCAGCTTGTGACCACAGCATCGCCTAATAATGTAAAAATATATATATAACGTGTATTATTTAGCCATGATAGTATTACAGAAGAGCCTGAGTGTGATAATGACTATGTACAATGTTCAAATATTAGTGACTCAATGCTGTTCACGATGTTCACAGCGCTAGCCACAGCATTATTTTGTCCATCTAGGAATCTTTAAATGACTTCTTAGGTTCCTTTACAAAATAAACTTGTAGCCAATTATGTATTTACAGGATTTAGTGACCAGAACTGTGATAACAGCAGGATTGTGGTGATAATAAGCACTGTGCGTAATATTGTGGGAGGAGTAATTGTGGTGAAGGAGCGAGGGATAGAATCAAGGTAGCCTCACTGTGTGTGTGTGTGTGTGGCAACCACTCTTGTTTTCTCGTCATACTAGCTTAGTGGCTCGCTATGGTGAACACATTTGTACATGGGTATATACAATGTGTGTATATAGTGTAGTAACAGCAACAGGAGTATGTTGGGAGGAGCTATTTTGGTGAGGGAGGTGACGTAATCGTAGCGTCGTCTGCTGGCTGCTGTGTGATTTCTCATGCAGTGTATGGCGGCCACTGTAAAGTTTAGACACAATACTGGCTTACTTTCATAGTTCTGGTGAATAAAACATGTAGATAGGTATATATAACATGTGTAAATAGTGTAATACAAACAATAACAGTATGGTGGGAGGGGCAATGTTGGCGAGTAAGATGTTGGAGGAGTGAGGGAGAGACTGGATGTTGGAGGAGTGAGGGTGTGTCAGCTGACACTCGTAATTACCTAAGTAATTACCTAAGTGTAGTTACAGGATGAGAGCTACGCTCGTGGTGTCCCATCTTCCCAGCGCTCTTTGTCATATAACGCTTTGAAACTACTGACGGTCTTGGCCTCCACCACCACCTCCCCCAACTTGTTCCAACCGTCTACCACTCTGTTTGCGAAAGTGAATTTTCTTATATTTCTTCGGCATCTGTGTTTAGCCAGTTTATATCTATGACCTCTTGTTCTTGAAGTTCCAGGTCTCAGGAAACCTTTCCTGTCGATTTTATCAATTCTTGTTACTATTTTGTATGTAGTGATCATATCACCTCTTTTTCTTTTGTCTTCTAGTTTTGGCATATTTAATGCTTCTAACCTTTCCTCGTAGCTCTTACCCTTCAGTTCTGGGAGCCACTTAGTAGCATGTCTTTGCACCTTTTCCAGTTTGTTGATGTGCTTCTTAAGATATGGGCACCAAACAACAGCTGCATATTCTAGCTTTGGTCTAACAAAAGTCATGAACAATTTCTTTAGTATATCCCCATCCATGTATTTAAAAGCAATTCTGAAGTTAGAAAGCATAGCATAGGCTCCTTGCACAATATTCTTTATGGGGTCTTCAGGTGATAGTTTTCTATCTAGAACCACCCCTAGATCTCTTTCTTTATCAGAGTTCTTTGGAGTTCTGAGTGTGTTCACGGTGAATGTATATAGTGTGTGATAGTGTATAGTGTGTAAATAGACTGTATATATACATAAATTAGCATAATCGAATAGAAATATGTACCGGATATGTGTACACATATGTCATGCACGTAACACAGTGTCTTCGGACAGTACGGATGTTCTACTGCCATAATATAGTGTCTGGGTACATTATACATAGGATTGGCATGTAAAAGTATATAAAATGTAATTTGGAACTGTACGCAGATAATGAATATAAATATATTCGCGGCAACTCACACATCCTGCCCCGAGTGCCCTACCGGCCCTGGGGGTGTATGCCACAGCCACCAGGGAATGATGACGTCACGCACAAACTTACGGACCCCATAGCAGCTAAAGTACTTACAATTTCGACCTTCTGTCACTATACCCTTTCTCAGGGAACGGTTTTTGACACTTTAAAAACAGAAAAAAAAAATTTCCAGAGATTTTATTTCCTGTGCACTGGGGGGGGGGGGGATCATATTTGGAGGCTGCACAGTTAACCACTTAACTGCGCCAACCGAGTTTTCTCGGTCGGCGGGAAACTGCGCCAACCGAGAAAACTCGTTTTGATTTTTTGTAACTGTGTACGAGGATGGTTGTGTACGAAATGGACACTTAGGACCTCCAGTGAGAGGCAGCCATTTTGGAAAAAAAATCCCAGAATGCCCTAGGGCTGCTGGCTGGGTTAGTTCAGAAAGAGCAACCATGGGTGGGGCACGTGCCTCTGGCTCCCAAACACCTGTCCGACGCAGTGTTGAAAGATAATGCTCTGTCCGTGAAATTCAAACCTTATTGTTTGAAGAACATAAGGGTCATAATATTGGGGAAGCCAGGCGCAATAAGGACCTAACACAAAGGTCAGATGCAAGTTATACAGCACCTATATAAACCTCGTGCCTGTTGAGGATTGGGGTTACCCCTACACGAACCAAGTTCGGGTGAGGAAGCAGTCCACTAAGTGTTGCGCTGGCCCAGGGTACCTGGTTGATACCTGGTTGATGGGGTTCTGGGAGTTCTTCTACTCCCCAAGCCCAGCCCGAGGCCAGACTTGACTTATGAGAGTTTGGTCCACCAGGCTGTAGCTTGGAGCGGCCCGCAGGCCCACATACCCACCACAGCCCGGTTGGTCCGGCACTCCTTGAAGGAAACAATCTAGTTTCCTCTTGAAGATGTCCACAGTTGTTCCTGTAATATTTCTGATGCTTGCTGGTATGACGTTGAACAACCGTGGACCTCTGATGTTCATGCAGTGTTCTCTGATTGTGCTCATGGCACCTCTGCTCTTCACTGGTTCTATTCTGCATTTTCTTCCATGTCGTTCACTCCAGTACGTTGTTATTTTACTGTGCAGATTTGGGACCTATCCCTCGAGTATTTTCCATGTGTATATTATTTGATATCTCTCTCGTCTCCTTTCTAGTGAGTACATTTGGAGAGCTTTGAGACGATCCCAATAATTTAGGTGCTTTATCTCGTCTATGTGTGCCGTATATGTTCTCTGTATTCCTTCAATTTCAGCAATCTCTCCTGCTCTGAAGGGGGAAGTGAGTACCGAGCAGTACTCAAGACGGGACAACACAAGTGATTTGAAGAGGACAACCATTGTGATGAGATCTCTGGACTTAAAGATTCTCGTAATCCATCCTATCATTTTTCTGGCTGACACAATACTTGCTTGGTTATGCTCCCTAAACGTTAGGTCGTCGGACATCATTATTCCCAAATCCTTGACATGCTGTTTTCCTACTATGGGCAGATTCGATTGTGTTTTGTACCCTGTATTATGTTTAAGATCCTCATTTTTGCCGTATCTGAGTACCTGGAATTTATCACCGTTAAACATCATGTTATTTTCTGCTGCTCAATCGAAAACTTTGTTAATATCTGTTTGTAGTTTATCAATGTCTTCAGCAGAGGTAATTTTCATGCTGATTTTTGTATCATCTGCAAACGATGACACGAAGCTGTGTCTTGTGTTTTTGTCTATGTTGGATATGAGAATAAGGAACAGCAGTGGTGCAAGGACTGTACCTTGAGGTACAGAGCTTTTAACTGCGCTCGGACTCGATTTTACTTAATTGACTGTTACTCTTTGTGTTCTGTTCGACAGGAAATTAAGTATCCAGCGTCCTACTTTATCAGTTATACCCATTGACCTCATTTTGTGTGCAATCACTCCATGGTCACATTTGTCGGGTGGTTTGGGAGATGATTTAGTTTCCCCACTGACTGTGTCGGGTGCCACGACTCTAAGAGTGCCTTCTACCCTGTGAGTCACAGATTCATGGCCTATTGTTCCCATTGTTTTGATTTGTCATCGAGGCTGGAGTGTTCATTCCGTGACTTTGTTTTACATATCTGCACAATCAAGGGACATCCGTGCACCATGTTGGCTCCAAATGCAAGCATGTGTCAATGATGGCTGACTGGTGGGTGGATGGATGGGGGAGCTTTAGTGGGAGGCAGTAAGTGAGAGAGGGAGGGAGGCAGTGAGGGAGGGTGAGGTAGTGAGACATGCTAGGAGGTAGGCAAGAAGGGAGGGGAAGTAGTGAGGAAAGAAGAGAATTAGTGAGAGAGAGGGGGGGGAAGCAGGCAGGGAGAGGCTGGGAGGGAGGCAGGCAGGGAGGGAGAGACTGGGAGGTAGGCAGAGAAAGACTGGGAGGTAGGCAGGCTGGCAGGCAGGCAGGCAGCAAGCAGGCAGACAGGCTTGCTGGCTGGCTGGTTGGCTGGCTGGCTGGCAGGCTGGCAGGCTGGCAGGCAGGCAAGCAGGCAGGCAAGCAGGCAGGCAGGCAGGCAGGCAGGCAGGCAGGCAGGCAGGCTGGCTGGCTGCTAGCTGGCTGGCTGCTAGCTGGCTGGCTGGCTGGCTGGCTGGCTGGCTGGCTGGCTGACAGGCAGGCAGGCAGGCAGGCAGGCAGGCAGGCAGGCAGGCAGGCAGGCAGGCTGGCTGGCTGGCTGGCTGACAACCAGGCAGGCATGCATGGAGGCAGGGAGGGATGGATGTTGAGTTGAACTATATGACCTTGAAGCAGAGAGTGTGTATGGGATGATGGGGAAGGGTTGTGGGGGATGTGTGTCAATGGTGGGGAAGGGTGGGCTCACTCCAATAACCCTATCACACTTGACCCCGTTAGCCAGATTTGTTTCTTAAATTCTAGATGTACATAATCACATATTTTTGGTTGCAGATTTTGTTTAGTAATATTATTAGGATAATAAAAAGTTATAAAAATACTTGTTTCATGAATGCTTTATTATATTAGATGGAGATTCTTCAGACTATCTCTGGCTGGCAATCTACTAAGCTAACCACCTGGAGGAAGGGATGGAGACCAGCAGCAGTGAGGGAGTATTCACCTTGTTGTGCTTGCGGGGGTTGAGCTCTGGCTATTTGGTCCTGCATCTAATGAGGGAGAAGTGGATCAGGACTTATCTTATTGGTGAGTGCAAACAAAATACTGTTGCAGTTATGCTATTAACCTTTTGATCTTCTCCCTTAGTTTTTTTTTCTTCATCCTCCTCCATTTCTCATTTACAAACTGACATAATAACCGATGGATCTCGTCCCCAAGGGATTAGCAAACCAAGTGGTCCTCTGTATAGTCAAAATGCAAAAATATACTTATCAAGCCTTTAAATATACTTTATTTGGATATTAACCTTACCCACCGAGCCCTTGTGCCAACCGAGTATTCTCGGTCGGCGGGAAACTGCGCCAACCGAGAAAACTCTCTTTTTATTTTTCTGTACCAATTCTAAATGTGTACGAGGTTAGCAAACCAAGTGGTCCTCTGTATAGTCAAAATGCAAAAATATACTTACCAAGCCTTTAAATATACTTTATTTGGATATTTAAAGGTGCCCTATATCCACTTTGGATATTTATTGGTGCCCTTAACCACTTAACTGCACCAACCGAGTATTCTCGGTCGGCGGGAAACTGTGCCTACCGAGAAAACTCTTTTTGATTTTTCGGTACCAATTCTAAATGTGTACGAGGTTGGTTGTGTACAAAATGGACTCTTAGGACCTCCAGTCAGAGGCAGCCATCTTGGAAAAATTCCCAGAATGCCCTAGGGCTGCTGGCTGGGTTAGTATTGAATGAACAACCATGGGTGGCGCACGCTCCTCTGGCTCCTAAACACCTGTCCAACGTGGTGTTGAAAGATAATGCTCTGTCGGTGAAATTCAAACCTTATTGTTTGAATAACATAAGGGTCATGATATTGGTCAAGCTAGGTGCAATAAGGACCTAACACAAAGGTCATATGCAAGTGATACAGCACTTATATATAATATGGAAGAAAATATGACGGTCGATGCAATTGAAAAACCTGACTTTAGGAGAGGACATTATGGCAACCTTAGAAAATTTTTTAGTGAGCATAATTGGACAGACTTGTTGCTAGGCAAGGAAGTGAA
Source organism: Procambarus virginalis (assembly GCA_020271785.1). Taxonomy (NCBI): domain Eukaryota; kingdom Metazoa; phylum Arthropoda; class Malacostraca; order Decapoda; family Cambaridae; genus Procambarus; species Procambarus virginalis. The sequence continues at coordinate 32,942 of WNGS01011075.1, forward strand.
TGAGATGTATGTCAAGTTTTGTGAGATATATGATAAAGGCACAAAAAAATTTATACCAAAACAGAAATGCAGAACTAGGAAACAGGATTGGTTCAACAGAAAGTGCGAGAGGGCCAGAGACCAAAAGACACAAAAATGGAATCAATACAGGAAGAGGCCAAACCCCCAAACATACCAGCGATACAAAGATGCGAGAAACAACTACACGGCAGTGAGGAGAGAGGCAGAAAGAAATTTTGAAAAAGGGATTGCAGACAAATGTAAAACAGAACCAGGTCTATTCTATAAATTCATAAACAACAAATTGCAGGTAAAGGATAATATTCAGAGGTTGAAAATGGGAAATCGGAAAATCGCATTCACGGAAAATGAAAAGGAAATGTGTGAAACATTAAACGAAAAGTTCCAAAGTGTGTATGTACCTGGTTGATACCTGGTTGATGGGGTTCTGGGAGTTCTTCTACTCCCCAAGCCCGGCCCGAGGCCAGGCTTGACTTGTGAGAGTTTGGTCCACTAGGCTGTTGCTTGGAGCGGCCCGCAGGCCCACATACCCACCACAGCCCGGCTGGTCCGGAACTCCTTGGAGGAATAAATCTAGTTTCCTCTTGAAGATGTCCACGGTTGTTCCGGCAATATTTCTTATGCTTGCTGGGAGGACGTTGAACAACCGTGGACCTCTGATGTTTATACAGTGTTCTCTGATTGTGCCTATGGCACCCCTGCTCTTCACTGGTTCTATTCTGCATTTTCTTCCATATCGTTCACTCCAGTACGTTGTTATTTTACTGTGTAGATTTGGGACCTGGCCCTCCAGTATCTTCCAGGTGTATATTATTTGATATCTCTCTCGTCTTCTTTCTAGTGAGTACATTTGGAGAGCTTTGAGACGATCCCAATAATTTAGGTGCTTTATCGCGTCTATACGTGCTGTATATGTTCTCTGTATTCCCTCTATTTCAGCAATCTCTCCTGCTCTGAAGGGGGAAGTGAGTACTGAACAGTACTCAAGACGGGACAGCACAAGTGACTTGAAGAGTACAAGCATTGTGATGTGATCCCTGGATTTGAAAGTTCTCGTAATCCATCCTATCATTTTTCTGGCTGTCGCAATATTTGCTTGGTTATGCTCCCTAAACGTTAGGTCGTCAGACATCATTATTCCCAAATCCTTTACATGCTGTTTTCCTACTATGGGCACATTTGATTGTGTTTTGTACTCTGTATTATGTTTAAGGTCCTCATTTTTACCGTACCTGAGTACCTGGAATTTATCACTGTTAAACATCATGTTATTTTCTGATGCCCAGTCGAAAACTTTATTAATATCAGCTTGAAGTTTTTCAATGTCTTCAGCCGAGGTAATTTTCATACTGATTTTTGTGTCATCTGCCAGGTGACACGTTCCGATGTTGCCATATGGTGCGCTCTAGAATATTATGCTATGAATGGAGCGATTGTCATATATTAATTCTGATACATTGATGCATATATATTTCTCGTTGTCTTTAAGTAAAATACCAAAACTCTTTGGTGTTTGATATCATCCCCTCCATTTATCTTGTGACCGTGTTATGATGTAAAGTAGAGTGACCTGCCTGATACTATATTACTGGATTTGGCTCTTGCCACAATTACACCTGACCACTGCAGTGTTACTGGACACCAAAAACAAAACCAGTTGGCGACCTTGAAGGCTATATAAGAGTTCGGTGTCGGGAGGGCCACAGATTGAGGGAACGATCTGTGCACCCACTCATCTCATAATCTAAAGGCCGGTTGTGAGATCGACTGGGATACTCTCCGAGGCCAGCAGTGGAGCTTAGAAGATTGAGGGAAGACCCGCCGAACGACGGTGAGTAAGGGTTATGGTTGGAGCAACCACCTCGAAATGAGATCCAGTCTACTGTTGCTTTAACCCTTCTCTTACGAGAACACCGTGAAACCCCGACAGAGGACATGTTTAGCACTCCAATAAACAACATGAAAGTAGAAGATCCATATAATTTCTTTATGCGTGATATCCAATCCCCTGTAAATATAACTGATATCAACACGAGCGCACTAAATTTTGAAAGAGAAATTGAAAACATGCTTATGCACTCGGCCCCAGGTCCAGACTCATGGAATTCAATATTTATAAAGAAATGCAAAGTGCCGGTAGCACAGGCACTCAGTATAGTGTGGAGGAAGAGCTTGGACACGGGAGAGATACCAGATGCACTTAAAGTGGCAGACATAGCCCCTCTACACAAGGGAGGTACCAAAGCATTGGCAAAGAATTATAGACCAGTTGCACTGGTCTGACATCGCACATAATAAAAGTATTGAGAGAGTGATTAGGAGTCAGGTCACCAATTTCATGGAGACCAATGACCTTCACAACCCAGGCCAACATGGATTTCGAGCGGGAAGATCGTGCCTCTCACAGCTACTTGAGCACTACGATAAAGTCACTGAGGCATTAGAAGAAAAACAGTATGTTGATGTGATATACACGGACTTCGCAAAGGCTTTCGATAAATGTGACGATGGCGTGATAGCACACAAAATATGAAGTCAATGGGAATAACCGGTAAAGTAGGGCGCTGGATACTCAGTTTTCTGTCAAACAGGACTCAGCGAGTAACGGTCAACCATATAAAATCTAGTCCAAGTGCAGTTAAAAGCTCTGTACCTCAGGGTACAGTCCTTGCACCGCTGCTTTCCTTATTCTCATATCAGATATAGACAAAAATACAAGTCACAGCTTCGTATCATCCTTT
>WNGS01011077.1:0-10788 GCA_020271785.1 Procambarus virginalis
GGTATCACATTTGGGTGTAAACCATATATTCAATTAAGTGGGGCATGTGTCAGCATTCTTGAGGTCCACACTGCCCTCGAAAGGAAGGTAACTCAAAGACTGCAAAAAAGAAATTCTGAATTAATTTATAAATTAGGCTTGTTATGTTTAGATATTTTCTAATTAATATATTTCACTTCTATAAATACAATGTGATAGATATTAATAAGCTAATATATGTACATTCAACAAAATTATAAAAACACCAGCGTTGAATGTATGAAACGCCATTTTCTGGGTGAGTCCCGGAGGCCCCGGAGCTATCCATGGCTGATATGGATACCCTAACTATTTTGCATCAGTCGATGTGGGTGGAGTTCTAGGCTACTGGGGACCACGAGCCAGAACCTGGCCCCCTCAGAGAGGCACGGGGAGCAATGGCCCATAGAAATGCACATGTGATTTGGAGCATTCTATATCTGCCATCGACCGGGACAGGCACCCAGAAAGGTAAGTGCCACAAACAAACCCCTATTCTGGTTAACAACAAAAATCGACAAACGAGTGGACAGAACTCCCCCAGGAAAATGAACTAACAAGCATGACGTCACACGAGCCGCGCCGCATGTCTGCGCAACTCCCCCCTCCCCGGGAGGGTGGGGAGCCCCAGACCCCCGCGCCGGCGATCTCCGCCCAGTTCTGAGGCTGGATATCAAAACCGCGAAAAAAACGCCGACCGGAGGGCGGGAGGGGCCGGGGAGCCTCCGGGACTCACCCAAAAAATGGCGTTTCAGTACATTCAACGCTGGTTTTCTGGGGGGAGCCCCTATGGCTCCCGGGAGCAACTTCACCAAAGACTACCTAAGAAAACAAGGGGACATACCCGGGAGGCGGTCGGTGAACCACTCCTCAACACGAAGTCGAGACAAACAACCCAAGGACCCCTCCGAAAGCAACAGGCACATCATTCGCCAGAAAAAAGGGAGAACAGCCGCAGACGAAGAAACCTTTGACCACGACCATAGGAGCCAAAAACCACTGCGCCTGAGAAGAGCGAGAAGCTCTGCCACACGACCCCCAGAGGCCAATGCCAACATAAAAAGAAAACCGAGGCAAAGCAAACCTGACCCCAAGGAGCCACAACCACCAAGGAGAAGAAAACAGGAGAGCACCCTGTCCAAAGACCAGGACGCACAGGCAGTGCATAAGCAGGTCGGAGGTGAAACAACGCACGATACAGCCTGCGCAATAGCACAGAAGGAATATCGATACCGAAAGCTAGTAGCAGAAACCAAGATGCCAGACCCAGGAACGGCCCCAAGCGCCTCTACATCCTCCGCAAGCCAATCCTATGACAGCCCCAGGAGGGAAAAGAAAACGCAGGACCAAAACGAAAATGCCACAAGCGTGCAAGTCCACCACCACAAGTGCAGCTGACAGGGAAGGAACCTGCATAAGGAGCCGCCCCGCACCAACAACCCGCAGAAGGGCAGGAGCGAAAAGACTCATTAAGAGGAGCAAAATCGCCCCCTGGAAAACGAGTAGCGCCGAGACTGCGCGAGGAGAAGAGATATGCACAAAAGAACAAGAAGGCCAAACACCCAGAAGCTGCCGGGAAGAGGACCCACAAGCCCTAGAAAGGACCGGAGGGAAGCTCAACCGAATGACGACAGACGTACCAAAAACGGGAAGAAGTAAAACCGTCCCGAACCTTCGAGAACGAAAAGAAGGAAACACAAAGGACGAAGGCACAAAAACCCCGTCGCACCCGAGACCAAAAGTCATGCAGAAACCCCAAGAAGAGGGGGACACGACGGAGAAGGCCCGTCCGGAAAAAAAAAGGGGCGAAGACCGTAGAAAAGCACCCACCGACAGGACGGAAACAACGGGCACAATGGACAAGGAAACCGAGCCCAGGGAGGGGCCGACGCCCACAAAGCACATACGGAGAGGGGGAACGGAAAAACCCACACCACAAAACTGCAAGCCCCGCCCAGAGGGATAGAAACACCCCGGCGGGGACAACGGGCCTGAGGTCCCGCACATAAGCCCCACCCCAGCCCCGGGAACCCACCCAGCAGGCCCTGGGGCCGAGCTGACCCCTCAAAGCCCCAGCGGCAAGAAAAACCTCGGGGCAGCTGTGAAAAACACTAAGGAAGAGAGCCCACAAGGCTCTGGAACTTGAACCGAAACCGGAGGATAGGCGAGGGGCGAGACGAAGACCCCAAGCTCATCCCCAGCCAGCACAATGAGGCGAGGATTAAACAAAGAATCCAAGGAACATGGAAAAACCAGGCCCGGCACAGCAAGACCGGCAAGGAAGGAGAGCCCCAGAGGGAGCACGGAAGGGCCGAACATAACGCCGCAACCAACCCCGACACGCAGCTGCAGTACCAAAACCGCAGCAAAAACGTCACCACACTCCCCGAGGAAGCGACAGAGAAGATAGATAAATCATACACGAGTGGCACACAACGGGACACAGGCGGAAACCGAGCCCCCAACTGAGCCACAGGGACGGTAGAAGAAACGCGTGCAGTGTAACAGGCAAACAAAGGAACACATTAGGCAGCCCAACATGGGTTGACCCCCATACACAGCCCCAAGAGCAGAGATGAGAGCGCCCAAGAAGCACAGAATCTGCCCAACAGGCAGATGGCAGGGGAGAGGCGGAACCAAAGAGCCAGAACTCAACCTGCAAGCACAAGGAGGCGAACACAAAACCTCAGACACAGGAAAACGTACTACCAACAGGCACCCCCACCGTTGCACTGCGGAACAAGGTGGAGGCGGGGCCCCAAACTCAAGCAAGGTTAGACAAGCATAGGAGAGGGGCAGGAGTAGTACAGGCAGGAGTCGCCTCAGAAGAGCCAAGAGACCACCCGCAGTCACCCGTGAACCGAGGAAGGAATCAGGTGGAGAGAACAAGAGCTGCCCAGCATGGGCTAATAGCCCTGCAGTAGGCACCTCGTGTGATACGGTCCACATTCTCAAGTACGTATGTACACCCATTCCTACTCCCAAAAACAAAATCAGCATCAGGATGAAGGAGACGCCAAACCGCACCAACTCGCCTGCAGAACACAGGTGTTGAAGGGCCATGACACAAGCCTATGAGTCCGTAGCCGCCAGAGGCGGCCAGGGCGCCCATGCTGGAGAGGAGGGGAGCAGCGAAGGAGGCTCCCCACCCTAGAATGCAGGGAAAAACCTCGTGACTTCCCCACAGCGGCACTCCAGAACACCCCCAAAGCAACGGGGCACAGATAGGATTAAGAAAAGAGCGAGAGGCAAAGCCCCCCCCCCGAGAGAAATGGATGCAGAACACCCCGTGTGCACACTGCCCGGAACCAAAACAAACTCCCACGGCGCATGCGCAGGACGTGAGAGAAAAGTAGCCCAGCAAGGCGACAAGTAGCCCAACAAGGCGACAAGCAGCCCAACAAGGCGACAAGCAGCCCAACAAGGCGACAAGCAGCCCAACAAGGCGACAAGCAGCCCAACAAGGCGACAAGCAGCCCAACAAGGCGACAAGCAGCCCAACTGGTGACAAGGAGCCCAAACCGCTACTAGGAGCCCAAACTGCTACAAGGAGCCCAAACGGCCAAAAGGAACCAGTATGGAGACAAACTCCAGGACACGCAGGAGGTAAGCCGCAAAGGCCAACCGCACCACATGCGAAGAGATGTGGGTAGCCGAAAACCTCCGGAAGACGGAACCGAAAAACCACAGGAACATGGAACCGAACCCGGGGAGGAGCAGAACCCAAGCCCAAATCGTACGCAGAGGGGGGAAAGAAAACCCCACTCCTCGCAACAGTAAGCCCCACGCAGAAAGACGGAAATCCAGGCGAGGCGCAATGGAGCCCCAGGCCCCCAAGGCCGCTCCTCCCCAACCCCAGGAGCCACTACACCAGGCCCCAGGGCCGAGTCGACCTCCAAAGCCCCGGCCCCACAAGGAAAAGACGGGGCAGCCGAAAGAGCTGGAAGAGAAGGGGCCCACTGGTCAGACCCCGGAGCATCGGCCGGAGGAACAGGTGGCTGTGGAGGAACTCGAATGCCTCCACAGCCACCCTGGACGGGGCAACCCCCGAAACTGCCCAAGTCTCAGAACCTCTAACCCCGCCCCGACCCCGAAGCCTGCAGATGCGTAGGGGCCGGAAGCAGGAGGGGGGAAAACAACGGGGGAGTGGAAGGAACCAAGGCGGAAGGAACCAAGGCCGAAGCGACCAAAACCCCCAAATCTGGGTCCCTACACAAAGCGGGGCAGCATTGGGGCGTCCGGGGAAGCGACAAACTCGAGCGCGTTGGAACATCCTACCCTGCAACGCGCGAGCTGCCTGCACCCACGGGAATTCATCAGCAGACTGGGTGAATGGAGTCACGAACAAGCAACAAAGCTCGCAGGACTCTGGGTCGAATGTGTCACCGACCCAACAGGCAGCATGACGGAGGCAAAAGCAAGGAGAGTCACCCTGAGACAAAGGGACAGAGCAACCCTCAACTCGCACAAAGCGAGAGGGGACGCAAGGGTCTCCACTAACGGACCCGAGAGCCCCCGGGGGGTTTCCCAGGGCCCCTAGACTGGGTCTGCTAAGGGTTATCCCAGGCAGGGTACTGCTAACCGGCGCCCCAAACTACCAAGCAAACTGCTAAAGCTGAACCCATGGGACGTGTCCACCCGTGAGGGCGAAGCAGGGGGTGCCACCACACAAACGAACCTAATATAAGGGGGGGAGGAAACACAAGGCAGACCCCCCTACCAGGCAAAAACAAATATAAAAGAAAAACCACACAAGTGGACAACGTACCCAGAGGGACCAGAGCCGGCCACTGTTATAGGTGAAAACTAGCTACGCAGTACCCTGCGCCTCACCAGTGCTATAACTACCACTAACCCCAAGGGAAACAAGGGAGTAAAAACCCCCAAACACTCGGGGCGGCCAAACGCCAAGCAGCGAAAAGCCAACAGAGGTAGACCCAAGGTGACTTGTGGAAGGCAACCCCAAGCCCCAAGAGCGGTACTTACAGGGCACTCAGGGAAGGTGACCCTAAGCACATGCAGCCCGAGTACCTGAGAATACTACTCCCAGCTCACACGACCACCATAAGAGCAGCACTGCAAACAAGTCACAGCACTGAGACAAGACTGGAGCTGGAGCCACACGACCGTGCATGATACCATCAGCCGAGGAACTGGGGCGGGGATCGCCGGCGCGGGGGTCTGGGGCTCCCCTTTCCCCCTCCCGGGAGGGGCGAGCTGCGCAGACATGCGGCGCTGCTCGTGTGACGTCATGCTTGTTAGTTCATTTTCCTGGGGGAATTCTGTCCACTCGTTTGTCGATTTTTGTTGTTAACCAGAATAGGGGTTTGTTTTGTGGCGCTTACCTTTCTGGGTGCCTGTCCCGGTCGATGGCAGATATAGAATGTTCCAAATCACATGTGCATTTCTATGGGCCATTGCTCCCCATGCCTCTCTGAGGGGGCCAGGTTCTGGCTCGTGGTCCCCGGTAGGCCTAGAACTCCACCCGCATCGACTGATGCAAAATAGTTAGGGTATCCATATCAGCCATGGATAGCTCCGGGGAGCCGTAGGGGCTCCCCCCAGAAAAGCAATGTAATTTCTTAGCTGAAACTGAGAATTCATTGAAAAACCAACACTGGATGTAATGAAATGCCTCTTTCTGGTTGGGTCTTGTCGGGTCCTTGTAGATAGCTGAGATAGCTTCACACATGAGTCATCAGCCTCACAAAGGACGGGTGTGAACATCTTAGGCAAGGATGCCGAAGCCCAAATCACGGGCAACATGGCCTCTGCACTAGGCCAAGCAAGTAAACATTTTCCCAGAACCAATGAGTAAAAACCCAGCATTGAATGTAATGAAATGCCAATTTCTGGAGGAGCCCCAGTGGCTCACTGTAACTATCTTCTCAAGATTGCTTCGTACTTAACCACTTAACTGCGCCAACCGAATATTCTCGGTCGAGGAGAAACTGCGCCAACCAAGAAAACTCTTTTTGATTTGTCGTACCCATTCTAAATGTGTACGAGCTTGGTTGTGTACGAAATGGACTCTTAGGACCTCCAGTGAGAGGCAGCCATCTTGGAAAAAATTCCCAGAATGCCCTAGGGCTGCTGGCTGGGTTAGTACTGAATGAGCAACCATGGGTGGCGCACACGCCTCTGGCTCCCAAACACCTGTCTGAGGCGGTGTTGAAAGATAATGCTCTGTCCGTGAAATTCATACCTTATTGTTTGAAGAACTTAAGGGTCATAATATTGGGGAAGCTAGGCGCAATAAGGACCTAAAACAAAGGTCGGATGCAAGTAATACAGCACCTATGAGGACGATACAGCGAGCGTATCCAGTTGTAGCTCTGAGCGTCGCAATCCTATGCTATCTACAATTTATTTAGATGATACATAGATGAATCGTTTTCTGCATTCAGTGATGATGCATCTGATACAAATAGCATAGATGAGCAGTGTTAGCGGCTTCCATAGTGGTGTTTTCCATAGATATTTTCAAGAATACCTGAATCTCTTCCTGACTGACAGACACTCTTGAGGTAAGCTGAATCTCTTCCTGTGTGGGACCATACAAAGCGATCTTCTCAAGACTACCTTACAAATTGATCTTTTCCTATAATCTTTTCAATACTACCTTATGCTTTACAAGCTTGGCTACATACAACCTACAAGTACTAAAGCCAAGGGTGTATGTGAGTGTGTAGCGAGTAGATTATCCCAATAATATACTCGCTCCAAATGCATTGTTAATATTCCTGTCAACCTTTGGAGATGAATGAGGTGAGGTGTTGCCCGAGCATATAAGCTGCAGAATAGCAAATATTAACCAGTCTACTTTCAAGTGTGGTCTAGAGCAGACACTTGCGAGATACTGTACCGACGCTCAGTGCGGTCAACTCACACCAAAGTACCACCTGCGTACTTCTGTATATTCGACCAAATATATATATTATCTTAGTGTTTTGTTTATTGTCACCATACTTTACGTAACAATAGAACCGTTACATTGGTGACCCAGTGAGTAAAAAAACCAGCGTTGAATGTAATGAAACGCCATTTTCTGGGTGAGCCCCGGAGGCTCCCTGGAGCTTATCGGGCTAATGTATGTTATGTTAGACCGGGACACTAGCTATGGAGTTCAGACCTACCAGGGACCAGCGCCAGAACCTGGCCCCTTCAGAGAGGTTTCAGGGAGCAATGGCCCTGGAAAACCCCATATAGTTGGGGTTTTCCTTATCTGCCATCGACCGGGGTTAGGCACCCAGAAAGGTAGGCGTAACAAAACAAACCCCACATGGTAGAAAACTACAACAAACCGAACAGAAAGGTAGAAAAACTCCCTACAATCACAAGGAAAACAATCAAACAATCACTTTACTGCCGCGCCGGTTGTCCGCGCAGCCCTCCCCTCCCCGGGAGGGGGAGGGGGGGCCCCGGACCTCACCGCGCCGGCTGCCTTCAGTTCGGAAACTAGGCTTCAACCAACGCGAAAAATCCGCCGACCGGACGGGAGGGAGGGTAGCCAGGGAGCCTCCGGGGCTCACCCAGAAAATGGCGTTTCATTACATTCAACGCTGGTTTTCTGTGGGGAGCCCCTACGGCTCCCTGGAGCTAATTACCCAAAGAGAAGGAAAAAGGGGGACTTACCCGGGAGGCGGCGGCCACAAACTCCTCAACGCGAAGTCGAGACAACTGGCTGCAACCTGCGACCCAAAGCAACACAAGAACGCCGAGGAGCAGGGACGTTCACCAAATAACGGGCGGCCAGGACCCTGTTCGATTTCCAAAAACCACGCGCCCGAATATTTGCCCAAGACATATTACCAAACACAGCAGCCAAAGCCGCAAACTTCCTAACGTCATGGGCGCGAGGATAGACCGCAGGCTGGCTAGATTTAATAACCCTGCGGACAACCTGGGAGACCCGAGCCCTGGAACAGGGAACGAGGGAAACTGGATCAACCCAAAGCGCATCCCCAGCCACACCGGCCGAAGCGCGCAAGTAACGGCGAAGCGCCGCAACAGGACACAACACATGATGCACCCCCGGCCGAACCAACCAAGCATCAATGACCCATGGACCCCTCCGGAAAGCAGCCGTCTCGTTCTTCGCCAGAAAAGAAGGAGAAGGCTGTAAACGGACAAACTTACCCCCAGGACCGAAAGAGCAGAAACCCCTGCGCCGGAGGAGGCATGAAGCTCCCCTACCCGGCCCCCAGAGGCCAAAGCCAACAAAAACAAAGCCTTGGAAAAACAATCAGGAACCGAAGGGGCCACCACAAACGAGAGGAGGAAAGATAGGAGAGCACCCGGTCCAAGGACCAGGACGGCTCAGGAGGCGCATGAGCAGGCCGGAGGTGAAACATAGCACGAGAAAGCTTACGAAAAGGGGCGGAAGTGACATCCACCCCAAAAGCAAGCGCGAGCGGCTCCGCCAGCGCCGCACGATACGAGGCGACAGTATTAGGCATCAAATGACGGTCCTGAAAAAGCCAAGAAAGAAAGGACAAAACAACCCGATCCGAAAGAAAAGACAACCTACGAAGAGCCAGAAAGTGGCGAAAAGAACGCCAGGAAACTTCATACTGCCGCCTAGACGAAGCTCTCAGGTGGGACACCATCAATGAAGCCACCTGATCACCATAGAAATGGTGATACACCCGCGTCAAAAAGACCAGACGCGAAGAGCAGAGGAGAAGAGCGAACCAGCCCTGTACCGGACCGGACCGACCTTCTGAAAGAGGCGGAGCCGCGGGAAACGTCCCGGGTTCGGGCACCGAGCGAGGAGCACAGGAAACCAAGGCTGGGCTGGCCACCAAGGGGCCACAAGGACTACCCTCCCGAGAAAGTCTCCAATTGCACCAGAACTCGAAGCAACAGCTGGACCGGAGGAAAGAGGTACAGGTAACCCCACCTCGACCAGTCCTGCTGAAAGGCATCCACCGCGAACGCCTCGCAGTCGGGGAAGGGAGTCACATAAATCGGGAGACGCCGAGACCACGCCGACGCGAAGAGGTCCACATCTGGGAGACCGTACGTCTGGCAGATCCAACGAAACGAGTCGTCGTCGACCGTCCACTCCGTGGAAAGGGGAATGAAGCGAGACAGACCGTCCGCCAGAACGTTGGACACTCCCCGGACGTGAACCGCACGGAGAGCCAAACCCCGAGAATCCAGGAGACGAGCCACTCGAAGGGACCAACCCCACAGAGCCAAGGACCGAAGAGAACCTCCGCGGTTCAGGCAATGAACCACCGGAGAGCAGTCCGAATGGAGGCGAATGGTCGAACCTTGAGCGACCCGAATCCTCCGAAGGGCGAGCCAGACAGCCGCGAACTCCCGAACCGTGCTGTGAGCCCGACGGAATGACGGACCCCACCGACCCTGGCCTGCCTGGTGAGCACTGGTCACAAAACCCCAGCCGAGGGACGACGCGTCCGTGAACACATCGAGCGAGGGCTCGGGGAGGCGCCAAGGCACCGAACCCCGAAAAACCCGAAGAGGAAGCCGGTGACGCAGCAACCGGCGTAAGAACCACGGAGGACGAACCCAACGATCGCGAGAGAGGCGGAAAGGACGTTCCCGAAGGAACCAAAACAGACGCCGAAGCCAAACCCGACCCGGCGGGTAGACTAGCATGGCGAAGTTGAGACTCCCGCACAACTGCTCGAGCAACCGCCGAGTGACCCGGTACCCCTTCAGAAACAGCAGACGGCGGTCCTGCAGCCGCTGCAGCGCCCCAGGAGGGAGAGACAAGGAAGCAGTCCGAGAATCCCAAAGAAGACCCAGCCAGGTCCGAACCCGGGAAGGAACCAGATGGGACTTCCTCCAGTTCACCAGGAACCCGAACCGGGCGAGCTGGGAAAGAACCACATCCCTGGCGAGCAGACACGCGGACCGACTGGGAGCCCACACCAGCCAGTCGTCGAGGTAGGCCAAAACCCGAATCCCTAGAAGACGCAGACGGGTCACCACAACCCGGGTCAGACGCGTGAAAACGCGAGGTGCCAGATTCAAGCCAAAAGGGAGGCACCGAAAACGGTAAGCCTGATGCCCCACCACGAAACCTAACCAGTCCCTGAACCCCGGATGAATAGGAACGTGCCAATACGCGTCCTTGAGGTCCAGGGACACCATCCAAGCACCCGGCTCCAACAGAAGCCGGACCTGAGACAGAGTAGTCATCCGAAAGGAGGGGCAAGGAATCCAGAGGTTCAGACGGGACAAGTCCAGAATGAACCTCAGATCCGCACAGTCCCGTTTCGGCACTGGAAACAGACGGGAAACCCATCTGAGGGACGTAGTCGTTTCGACCACGCCCAAGCGCACCCACTCCAAGATGACGTGACGAAGCGCAGGGGAAGAAACCTGCCCTGTTAACCCCGAGCCCCCCAAAGGAGGACGAGTCGCCCAACGCCACCGCAGGCCGGATGACACGACCGAAAAGGCCCACAAATCGTGGGACCAAGCGTGGGCAAACAGAGCGAGCCTCCCCCCCATCGCCCCGTCAACGGGCAACCCGCGAAAGGGCCGACGCCCCTTACGAGAACCCAACCGTCGAACAGAGCGATCACCGCGCCGACCAGACGACGCAGGCCCCGAAGGGAACGACGGCTCAGAAACTGGCACCAATGGCCTACCCCGACCAGCGGACCCCGGAACCCTGGCACGACCTCTCCGAGACCGACGAGAAGTACCGCTCCGGAGAAGCAACAAGTCCGCCATAGGGCGACAACTAGACGAAGCCGCGTGCAGAAACTGAGAGACCGCAGACTCTGCAAA
>WNGS01011079.1:0-23169 GCA_020271785.1 Procambarus virginalis
CCATGTAAATTATATTATTCCATTGTGGTAATTTATTCATTCTTGATCGTCCGTGGGACGGAGTGATATCATTTCATGTGTAGTCTTGCAGGTGTGGAATTTCAACACTGAGCGCTCAGGTATGTGGTAACGTCAGTGATTCCCATGATTATTGTGGAGTGGCCCACAGTGTGGTAATAATTAATTTGTATTGTTCCCAGGGGCCGTGAGAAGTGTGATTATATATATAATTGTGGTTGCAGTATTAACGTAATTTTGGTAGAATTGGGTGAGTGACGAGGCTGTCGGGAGTGACAGCCCTCGCTCTGTCGAGTAACGTAAAACTCGGGAGTGTTTATTCGGCATGCGTGATCGATAAATCACTCACCCATGTGATTTAGGAGTGCGAGATCTCCTTAGTGTTCCCAATAACGTTTGATAGCTGTAGGCTACATGTATCAGCAGTAATTGTATATAATATTATATAATCGTAGTGTCACGGTGCCCAGTGTTATTGTGTTATTTACTGTGTGGTTATTGCAAATTTGGGACCTATGTTCTAGGGGTTATTGAGAGCACTGGGGTCATTTGCAACAGTAAATAAGTAAGTGTTGAGCAGTATTCTAATACTTGGAAATTAGAGTACTTGCAGTGTGTGTTGTTGCAAAGGGGTTGTCATTGTTAGTGATTGTTGCTAGAGTTGAGCAATCACCGTGGGTAACTGCAGTTCAGTAAAGTCATTGTGGGGGCAGTGTTCTAGAGGGTTCATGTCCTGTATGTTATTTTACTAGGTTCTGCAGTATTGTCATTGCAACCGGATTGTAACGTAAATCACTGTGATTTGTTAGTGTGATTTGACATTGTCGTGGGTGAACTCGGCTGTAGACGAGTACTTGGATATACATATATTCTCCTGTTTATCTGGTAGGACATCGAAGTCCAGTATTCAGTGAGGTGATTGCGAGGCAATTAATATAACGTAACCGAGGGAACGCCCATTGCTTAAGAGAATTTGTTCTTTTACAATATGAGTAACGTAGAATACGTTGGGTTAATTTACTTTCCTGCAAGCAGCTACGGTAGTCTCAAGGAGCCTAGCCACCAGCCAGATAAGAATTAGAGTATTGTCTGTCGTAATTAACGGTCAGTGGGCCGGGTAATTGACGTGTTTCAGGAAGTCAAAGTGATTAATCTCGATCCTTGTTGATCGACTCACACGAAGGCTACATTGTTCCATTAACGTAACGTCGTTATTTATGTCCGGAAGTACCGGCACTTGATTGACTCGTGGGAAGAGTAACGTCATTTAGAATAACGTAAACGTGGTGCCTAATTACTGTTATTAGCCACCTGAATTGGTCTGAGTATGGAAGGCTCAGACGGAATTCATACCTTAATGTAAATTGCTGAGCCAGTGTGAAAGGTTGCGTATTTAACTGTTTAATTATTGATCTTGAGGATAGTAATTAATTACTCTAAAGGTAATCACGAGTGATTACCGTTCTCTTAGCACTTTGGACATTGTAAATCAGAGTTTACCATCGCTGAGTGATTAGTAACCGATTAACGTAAATTAACGTAACTAGTAAAGAGATTAATCAGCTGTCTGGTAGTACAGGGATTAATGGGATTTTCTCACTGAATGCTCGACGGGTAGAGTGTTGTGTAATTTCCGCGTTACTAGTGACAGTTGTAAGAGTTATTAAATTAACGTAAATGTTATTGGGTTATTAACGTAAATCAATTGTATTGATTGTTGATCGTCCGTGGGACGAAGTGTTAACGTAAAGATTAATTTGAGGAAGGGTGCTGGAGTTGCCAGTGAACCCATTAGTTATTGATGTCATTGAAAGGCTACTGATTTGATTGCATTGCAACCGCTATTGCAGGTGTAGACTGCACTGAGGCGTAGAACAGTTAGGAGTTACTGGAGACGTGTTTCAGAACTCACTGTGTCATTTGTTGTAATTGTGATTATAGATCTGTTAGTTCTTGTTTGCTTGTTGATTCCTCTGTGGGCACGCTTATGTTCGAGTTAGTTCATTATGCAGTCCGAGGGGCTGGTGTCTAGCTGTCATTTTTAGTGCCACAGGAAGGATTTCGAGTAACGTCATTGACATTCTCTTGTTTTGCTGTAGTAGTTAGTACTTTATTGAATAAACTAAGTTGTTATGTTAACACTGTCTTTTCGTTACACCCCCACACATTATTATTGTTATGCAAATGTTCTTCACACTCGACTATTGGAGACTTATTTCTGAGCTTTGGATCAAATATACGGCACTACACAACAATAAATTATTGTTGTGAGAGCCCAGGACCTACTCGTTAGATTCGCTTCGCTTCGGCGATGGCGAAGGTCGACGACCTAGTGGAGGGGATTTCAATTTCATTGGGGTCTCGGCGTTTGCTCGCGCCTAGTCAATTGTTCGTACAGGGTCCCAAAGTGAGGAATGAGCTGCTTACTACACTGGTGTGTTAGCTAAGCAAGTCCTTCCTCAGGCGACCTAGTTGAATATCACGACAGGAATAATGGTTAAAGAATAAAGAAAATTCTTAGAAATTTTCCGAGCTCAATTCCTTATACCAAATTCATTTCATTCCACTGACTTATGTCAGCTCAAAACTCTCACAGTGGGGCGTCTCATCTTGGGCCACCAGCTGTGGGAGTGGGGCGTCTCATCTTGGGCCACCAGCTGTGGAGCGGGGCGTCTCTCTTGGGGCCACCAGCTGTGGGAGTGGGCGTCTCATCTTGGGCCACCAGCTGTGAGAGCGGGCGTCTCACCTTGGAGTAATCTTTCTAACATTGGATCCTCTAACATTTCGATGGTGTTCCACACCCTGATGGCTTGGTGCTGCAGTCTGATGTTTAGTGGCTGTGTGTTCAGAGTTCATGGAGCTCCTGGATTGTCTGGTCATATGGTGGACGGTGTTTTGCTGCTCCCTTAGTGCCTTATTTTGCACTGCTTGCAGTTTCTGCATGTTAGTTTTCTTTATGGTGTGTAGTGGTACTGGGGGATACTCTAAGTGCGGCCGAACTAGAGCCTTATATAGGTGATCTGAATGTTTGTACTGAGGCTTCGGAATCTCCGTAGTTTTCCTAATGCTGCTTTGGCTTTGTTTAGTCGGTTCCTTACATGATTTTTATTCCTGTCTATTTATCATAAGTCCCAGTATTCTGCCTGCCTCCGCATATTGGATCGGATGGTTGTCAAGGATGATGGGTCCGGGTTTCTTTTTGCAATGTGTATTATCTGTAACTTTTGTTTGTCTATGCTTATTTTCCATTGCTTCTCAAAGTTGTTTATGATTCAATTGCTGCCTTGGTCTTGTCGGCTAGTAGCGGCTTTGATGGTCCCGGTTGGCATATTATTTGGGTGACATCGTCAGCGTATGTGATGTATTCTCCATGTTGAGGTTGGGGTAGGTCAGCTGTATATATGTTGAATAGAGTGGGGGAGAGGCAGCTTCCTTGTGGTACTCCACTTTTCAGTTCTATTACGTCACCCAAGTAGCTGCCGATATTAAGCCTAGCAGTTCTGTTGTCTATAAAGCTGCAGAGAGTAGCAGTAAATCTCTCAGGAAGTCCTAGTTCAGATATCTTATATTTTAGGCCTGTGTGTCACACTTGTCGAAGGCTTTCGAAACGTGTCTAAGCACTATATTACACTGATCTTTTTTCGACACTGTGTTGGCTATATGCTCGTAGATCAGGCTATAGCTGTATGGGCCCCTCTGCTGTGTCTAAACCCATGCTGCCTGGTGTTATACTTCCCTTCCTCCTCCATGTACTTCACAAGTCTCTGACTGATAATTTTTTCTAATATTTTACCTGGTACTTCGAATACGGAAATTGGCCTGTAATTTTCAGTTTGGGTTGGGGATTTACCTGACTTGGGGATTAATCTGACTGATTAATTTTAGGGGATTTTTGAACTATGTGGGGAATAGTCCAGTTGCAAGATCTGCATTTACTATACATGTGTATTGATGGAGTGCAATCACTGGTAGGTTGGTTAATACTTATTTATCCTGCTGTTGCCCGGCGCCTTGTTCTTGTGGGCTGGTGGTGAGAGCGATTCTCATGAAGGCTGAAATAAAGGTTGTGTTTTCCGTAGAATTACTTAGCCGTTTGAGCGCATCATATTGTTATAGTTTCTGAGAATGATTTGAGAGGGAAGAGGGAAGATCGGGAGGAGAGAGGAAGACAAGAGGGGAGAGAGGGAAGACAAGAGGGGAGAGGAAGAACAAAGGGGGAGAGGAAACAGAGAAGGACAGAAGAAGAGAGGGAGAAGGCAGGAGAGGTGTGAGAAAGGGAGTGGGGGAAAGGGAGTAAAGGTAGAGAGAAGCAACAGAGAAAGGAGAGGTGCACATGGGGGTCAAAGCACCCTGGCCTCACCCCCACTTAATCTCCTACAAGAAAAATTCCCTCAAAATCTAAATATTTACGGGCTATTCATGCCCGTGCCACCTCTTGGGTGGCTTAATCGTAATCAATCAATACAGACAAACCAAACCGCTCACCAAATGAAACCACATAAACACAAACCCCCAACCACAACAACCTCAAAAAACAAGTACTTCTGAAGTTAAGATATCCCCCCTTCCTTGCCTAACTACCCTATGAACAATACACCACAGAAATCCCCACACAAAAAGATCACCAACCACTCAGTTAAGAACATACAAGCTACACTGAAGATTCAAGACCTTGTGGGGTTCAAGTATACTATAGTATACCAGATATAATATAGCATAGCAGCATAATATACAGGTGGACAGTATATTCAATATATCGGAAAATGGAAACATGTACGAGCTAAATATGTCAGAACACAAAACTCTTCCACGGAGGACAGAAGAAGGCAAATTAGCTGTCAGAGCCACGTCTCATCTCCGTAATGCCACAGTTACCGCTCCATTTCAACGCATCGTTCTCTGTGGCAAAAATGTTTTGTTGAAATAAATTTACTCAAACAAAACAAGGGGTACTAAGTGCGACTCTAATCCTAGACTCCTTCAACCAGAAGAATGGGTGGATAACTCGAAGAACTTTGTACTTATATATATATATATATATATATATATATATATATATATATATATATATATATATATATATATATATATATATATATATATATATATATATATATATACAATATATATATATATATATATATATATATATATATATCATACACACACACACACACACAAGAGGAGTGTTCTCAATGCTTACGTCGACCGGGCTCTCAGCCACAGCTCATGATGGAAGCAAGTCGATGAAGAACTCTGTAGGGTAAGGCAGGTCCTAGTCAACAACGGCTTCTCTAATAGTTTTGATGAAGACATCATAAGAAGGAAGGTAAAATGCCATGCAACCTCTGAAGAGTCAACTAACACAACACCTGTACCCCCTATTAGACTATTTTACAGGAACTTCTTTTCGATGGCTCATAAAACGGAGGAAAATGTCATGAAAGATATTGTTAATAGGAACATTATCCCTACAGACAAAAATCAGAAAATACAATTGACAGTTTACTACAAAAACAAAAAAAACTGCCAATCTACCCATGAAAAACTCTCCAGACACAAAGCAAAACACCTTGAAGGAAACCAACGTCGTCTATGCCTTCAAATGCCCACTTGGGGACTGTCAGCCTCAAAGAACTCAGTATATAGGCAAGACAGCAACATCTCTTTCCAGGCCATTAACGATGCATAAGCAACAGGGCTCCATTAAGGAACATATAATCTCTTCCCACAACCAGACCATCACCAGAGAAGTCTTAACAAGCAACACAGAAATCACTGATAGATACAGCGATAGCAGGAGACTCGACATCAGCGAGGCACTACACATCAAAAACTCAACACCAGGAATCAACAGCCAATTAACACATAACTATATTCTACCCACTTCAAGACCCCGAACCAACATAGAAGCAGCAAAAGAAAATATGGGTCAATAAGCCTTCTGTAGTTACTTCCATTCTTATGTTCTCATATGCAATTTATACCCATTGATTCGTGTTCTGTCTTTTGCCACCTCACAGAAAAACATTTGGGGCATTTCACCTTACCCAAAACGAACATAAGCATGAAATGATATATGTAAATCTGTCTTTAAAAATGTGAGAAGTCCTTGCGTCAGATCATAAATAAAAAAATGAGAAAATGAACTTTGGAGAGTTAATTTTTCAATTACCATCGACAGTGAAGTAAAACGTAAGAAATATTGAGAAGATTCGTGTTAAAATCATTAATCTTACCTACTCTGTCGGTCATATTCAACACATATATATATATATATATATATATATATATATATATATATATATATATATATATATATATATATATATATATAAATATGACCGAAAAAGTAAGATTAATAATTCTAACACGAATTTCTCTATATATTTCTTGTTTCTTTTCACTGTCGCTGGTAATTGAAAAATCAGTTCTCCAAAACTCATTTTTATTTCTAGTCTGACGCGACGCTAGAACGCGTTTCGTAATAACTTATTACATTTTCAAAGACTTTAGGTTACACACACACAACTAACACTAAACAGAGTTTAAACAGCTTTCATTTTATACCTGTATTTCGGTGAGGTGATATGTTACAATAGTTTTGGATGAGGTGAAAACAAACTTTCAACATAAGCCAGAACACGAAACAATGGGTATAAGCTAAAGGGAAGAATGGAAGTAACTGCAGAGGGCCTATTGGCCCATATTTCTTGATGCTTCTATATTGGAGCGGAGTCTTGAAGTGGGTAGAATATAGTTGTGCATTAATTGGCTGTTGATTGCTGGTGTTGACTTCTTAATGTGTAGTGCCTCGCAGATATCAAGCCGCCTGCTATCGCTGTATCTATCGATGATTTCTGTGTTGTTTGTTAAGACTTCTCTGGTGATGGTCTGGTTGTGGGAAGAGATTATATGTTCCTTGATAGAGCCCTGTTGCTTATGCATCGTTAATCGCCTGGAAAGAGATGTTGTTGTCTTGCCTATGTACTGAGTTCTTTGAGGCTTACAGTCCCCAAGAGGGCACTTGAAGGCATAGACGACATTGATCTCTTTCAAAGCGTTCTGCTTTGTGTCTGGAGAGTTTCTCATGAGTAGGTTGGCAGTTTTCTTGGTTTTATAGTATATCGTCAATTGTATCTTCTGATTTTATATATATAAATATATATATATATATATATATATATATATATATATATATATATATATATATATATAATAATCTCCCTGCTTGTTGACGTTTCTGGCTTAACAACCATTAACAAAAATGGAAAATAAAAATTCCATCTTAATGAACATAAGGAATGGTTTTTACCTGTCTTGAGTGACGTCACATGCCAGCGTATAGTACTCACCTAGTTGTGCTTACGAGGGTTGAGCTCTGGCTCTTTGGTCCCGCCTCTCAACTGTCAATCAACTGGTGTACTGAGAACCGTGTCAGTGTTCTACAGGTAAGAGTTATGGGTCTACAGGCAAGAGTTATGGGTCTACAGGCAAGAGTTATGGGTCTACAGGCAAGAGTTATGGGTCTACAGGCAAGAGTTATGGGTCTACAGGCAAGAGTTATGGGTCTACAGGCAAGAGTTATGGGTCTACAGGCAAGAGTTATAAGTCTACAGGCAAGAGTTATGGGTCTACAGGCAAGAGTTATGGGTCTACAGGCAAGAGTTATGGGTCTACAGGCAAGAGTTATGGGTCTACAGGCAAGAGTTATGGGTCTACAGGCAAGAGTTATGGGTCTACAGGCAAGAGTTATGGGTCTACAGGCAAGAGTTATGGGTCTACAGGCAAGAGTTATAAGTCTACAGCAAGAGTTATGGGTCTACAGGCAAGAGTTATGGGTCTACAGTCAATACTATTATATAGCAGGTACAATATACCGTTGCAGCATACTACAGTATAGCATGTACAATAGACCGTGGCAGCATAATACAGTATAGCAGGTACATATACCGTTGCAGCATACTACAGTATAGCAGGTACAATATACCGTTGCAGCATACTACAGTATAGCAGGTACAATATACCGTTGCAGCATACTACAGTATAGCAGGTACAATATACCGTTGCAGCATAGTACAGTATAGCAGGTACAATATACCATTGCAGCATACTACAGTATAGCAGGTACAATATACCGTTGAGCATAGTACAGTATAGCAGGTACAATATACCGTTGCAGCATATACAGGTTAAGAGACAGTGCTGAGCGCAGGAAGAATAGTGTGGTAAAAGGCATGTGTTCAGTTGAATGGTGACATAACACCTTTTGATGTTCCAAGAGGCAAAAAGAGTATTGAAATTGAAACATATTATTATTTACAAACTAAGCATACTTTAGACTAGATTCATTAAACTTTGCAGGGTGATGTTAGGGTGGTAGGGGACTGTCATTGGCGGGTCAGGGTCGGCCCCATTGTTCCCTTTGTAGGGAATTTGTCTCTCTTAGCGACCCCCATGAATTCGATGAAATGTGGCGAGAAACAGAGTTTCACAGTTTGTTCATAAGGTTACAGAATATAGATTTTGACATAGAAAAATGATTGTTCGGCCGCAAAGATTTACATTGTGCGGGCTCCCAAGAATATATGTCACATTCTCCTATAGTTGACCCCGAGCACCGCCGGCTATATCCCATCTACTGTAACATTTGTTTAACTTTATGCAAGAATCAATTAGTGTATTTTACATATGTGATATTCAGTACCACCGGGGATGGGTTTAAACAAACATAACAGCGTCTAAGGATTCCTTGTTAAACTTTCCAATGAAGAAATTTTCCACTGGACGTTGAAAAATTTCCAACGTCCTCCCAGCGACTATAAGAAATATTGCCGGAACAACCGTGGACATCTTCAAGAGGAAACTAGATAGTTTTTTCCGAAGGAGTGCCGGACCAACCAGGCTGTGGTGGGTGTGTGGGTCTGCGGGCCGCTCCAAGCAACAGCCTGGTGGACCAAACTCTCACAAGTCAAGCCCGGCCCGAGGCCAGGCTTGACTTGTGAGAGTTTGGTCCACCAGGCTGTTGCTTGGAGCGGCCCGAGGCCAGGCTTGACTTGTGAGAGTTTGGTCCACCAGGCTGTTGCTTGGAGCGGCCCGAGGCCAGGCTTCACTTGTGAGAGTTTGGTCCACCAGGCTGTTGCTTGGAGCGGCCCGAGGCCAGACTTGACTTGTGAGAGTTTGGTCCACCAGGCTGTTGCTTGGAGCGGCCCGCAGGCCCACATACCCACCACAGCTCGGTTGGTCCGGAACTCCTTGGAGGAAACAATCTAGTTTCCTCTTGAAGATGTCCACGGTTGTTCCGGCAATATTTCTTATGCTCGCTGGGAGGACGTTGAACAACCGCGGACCTCTGATGTTTATACAGTGTTCTCTGATTGTGCCTATGGCACCTCTGCTCTTCACTGGTTCTATTCTGCATTTTCTTCCATATCGTTCAATGTCAATGTCTTTGTGACTAAGATACAACTTCTAATAACATAGGTGCTGCTAGATAACACAGGTGCTGCTAGATAACACAGGTGCTGCTAGGAGAATGATTGAAATACTAGCAACACCAGAGGAAGTAAAGAGACAATTAGAGGAGTTGGGAGGCATGAAGGCCACACGCCCTCACAACACCTCACCATAAGAGGCACAACTGTTGTCGTTGTTGTTTTAGATTTAGCTACTCAGAACGAAGTGTCCATGTAGCACCGACTATGGTGAGCCCGTAACTAGCTGCACCACTGTGTAGGCCCCTTGATATAGACTTCAGCTCCTCACTAGAAATAGGGGAACTTCCTGACAGTTAGAAAGTGGCAAATGTGGCGCCTATATACAAAACAGGAGGAAGATCCTTTCTGAGCTCCCTATTCATCCTTCGTGAGACCTATTATCGAGTACGCTGCCCCAGCATGGAACCCCCTACCTAACGCACAAAGCAAAACTAGAAACCCCAAAAATATGCAACAATGCTCGATCCTGAGCTAAGGGGACTGAGCTATGAAGAAAGACTGAGGGAACTGGACTTCACTACCCTGAAAGAATGAAGGAATAGCGCAGACATGATAACAATATACAAGATACTGTGGGAATTGAGAAAGTAGATATAGAAGCAATGTTTGAATTAAGGATCAGTAGAAGACCTAGGGCCAGATTCACGAAGCAGTTACGCAAGTACTTACGAACCTGGAACCAGATTCACGAAGCAGTTACGCAAACACTTACGAACGTGTACATCTTTCCTCAATCGTTGACGGCTTTGGTTACATTTATTAAACAGTTTACAAGCATGAAAACTTGCCAATCAACTGTTGTTATTGTTATAAACAGCCTCCTGGTGCTTCGGAGCTCATTAACTGTTTAATAATTGTAAACAAAGCCGCCAAAGATTGAGAAAAGATGTACAGGTTCGTAAGTACTTGCGTAACTGCTTCGTGAATCTGGCCCCAGGATCCACAGTGTGGTGGACGCTGATCAGAGACCGGCAGGAATACTAATCTAAGGACACAGTTCCGTCACTATACTGAACAAATAGGACTAACAAACACCAACAAGGCTAATTAACAAGCAAACCATTTTGCTGCTAAGATGCAAATTAATCTAACCTCAAGATAACTTAACCTCAAGATAACCTAACCTCAAGTTAACCTAACCTCAAGATAACCTAACCTCAAGTTAACCTAACCTCAAGATAACTAACCTCAAGTTAACCTAACCTCAAGATAACTAACCTCAAGATAACTAACCTCAAGATAACCTAACCTCAAGATAACTAACCTCAAGATAACTTAACCTCAAGATAACCTAACCTCAAGATAACTAACCTCAAGATAACCTAACCTCAAGATAACCTAACCTCAAGATAACTTAACCTCAAGATAACCTAACCTCAAGTTAACCTAACCTCAAGATAACCTAACCTCAAGTTAACCTAACCTCAAGATAACTAACCTCAAGATACTAACCTCAAGATAACTAACCTCAAGATAACCTAACCTCAAGATAACCTAACCTCTAGATAACCTTAACCTCAAGATAACCTAACCTCAAGATAACCTAACCTCAAGATAACCTAACCTCAAGATAACCTAACTTCAAGATAACCTAACCTCAAGATAACCTAACCTCAAGTTAATCTAACCTCAAGATAACCTAACTTCAAGATAACCTAACCTCTAGATAACCTTAACCTCAAGATAACCTAACCTCAAGATAACCTAACCTCAAGATAACCTAACCTCAAGATAACTAACCTCAAGATAACCTAACTCAAGATAACCTAACCTCAAGATAACCTAACCTCAAGATAACCTAACCTCAAGTTAACCTAACCTCAAGATAACCTAACCTCAAGATAACCTAACCTCAAGATAACCAAACCTCAAGATAACCTAACCTCTAGATAACCTTAACCTCAAGATAACCTAACCTCAAGATAACCTAACCTCAAGATAACCTAACCTCAAGATAACTAACCTCAAGATAACCTAACCTCAAGATAACCTAACCTCAAGATAACCTAACCTCTAGATAACCAAACCTCAAGATAACTTAACCTCAAGATAACCTAACCTCAAGATAACCTAACCTCAAGATAACTAACCTCAAGTTAACCTAACCTCAAGATAACCTAACCTCAAGATAACTAACCTCAAGATAACCAAACCTCAAGATAACCTAACCTCAAGTTAACCTAACCTAAAGATAACCTAACCTCAAGATAACTTAACCTCAAGATAACCTAACTTCAAGATAACCTAACCTCAAGATAACCTAACCTCAAGATAACCAAACCTCAAGATAACTTAACCTCAAGATAACCTAACTTCAAGATAACCTAACCTCAAGATAACCTAACCTCAAGACAACTTAACCTCAAGATAACCTAACTTCAAGATAACCTAACCTCAAGATAACCTAACCTCAAGATAACTAACCTCAAGATAACTAACCTCAAGATAACCTAACCTCAAGATACCTAACCTCAAGATAACCTAACCTCAAGATAACTAACCTCAAGATAACCTAACCTCAAGATAACCAACCTCAAGATAACCTAACCTCAAGATAACCTAACCTCAAGATAACCTAACCTCAAGATAACCTAACCTCAAGATAACCTAACCTCAAGATAACCTAACCTCAAGATAACCTAACCTCAAGATAACCTAACCTCAAGATAACTAACCTCAAGATAACCTAACTTCAAGATAACCTAACCTCAAGATAACCTAACCTAAAGATAACCTAACCTCAAGATAACCTAACTTCAAGATAACCTAACTTCAAGATAACCTAACTTCAAGATAACCTAACCTCAAGATAACCAAACCTCAAGATAACCTAACCTCAAGATAACCTAACCTCAAGATAACCTAACCTCAAGATAACCTAACCTCAAGATAACCTAACCTCAAGATAACCTAACCTCATGATAACGTAACCTCAAGATAACTTAACCTCAAGATAACCTAACTTCAAGATAACCTAACCTCAAGATAACCTAACCTAAAGATAACCTAACCTCAAGATAACTTAACCTCAAGATAACCTAACCCTAAGTTAACCTAACCTCAAGATAACCTCAAGTCCTGATCAAGAACGACAACCTTCTCAGTTATCTGCAGTGGTTATTCAACAGGAATTAATGAGTCAAGCAACTCATTAAATCACTGGAGGTGAGTGAGGGCTGAGGGTCTGGTTAAGATGGGCGCGAGGTATGAGGACCTGCTTGGCGTCACCTCCCGCTCGCCCAACCACCTCCACCTCCTACGGGCTCACCATAGCCCGTGCTACTTGGAACTTTTTGTTCCAAGTAGCGAATCTTTAACAACAACAACAACAACCACCTCCACCTTGCTCAAGGACTATGGGTCCTCCTTACGGAAAAAGGCAGATGTAATTCCGGTCCATAACAGGGAGAGGTGGTCAGTGGTAGGGAGGGAGCTATCAGGGGGAAAGCGCTAAGCCATTACGACTATATAGCACTGGGAAGGGGTCAGGATTTGGGATGGGGCGGAGGGAAAGGAATGGTGGCCAACCACTTGGTGGACGGTCGGGGATTGAACGCCGACCTGCATGAAGCGAGACCGTCGCTCTACCGGCAAGTGGTTGGGAACTATTACCAGAGTCGTTACCTTCAATTACTGACACAATTCTCGAGAGATAACAGAAGATAATATTTTTGCCTGTTTTACCTGAGGTTACCTGAGCTGTCTCTCTAGTGGCCGCCACGAGGACAGGAATGTCATAGATCTTCCTTTTATCTTGGTTCAATTGAACGGGGATTTGAATAGCAGCGGTGTTTGGGCATTTGTGACATCGGCGGGTAGGCGGTTCCACGGGTTTATAACCCTGTGGGCGGGAAAGCATCTCCTGTTTGTCTGTCCAACAGTGTGGCTTGTTGAGCCTGAACCCGTTGCTCCTTGTTTGTGTTACATCTGACATCTTGAAGAAGTTGTCCGGATCAACATCATCCAAATTATTCAGTATTTTAAGTTGCGATGAACTCAGCCCTGTCATGTCAGGTTTGTTGTGTTGTTAGCCCTGTGGCCCTCAACCGGTCCTGGTTCCAGATTTGACTTAGCTCTGGAATGATTTTTATTGCCCGGTGTTGCACGTTCTGCAGAGCAGCAATGTAGGGCTGAGGTCTCCATGTTTAGATATAATCAACTAACTCGAGGCACCAGAGATTTATAGTTAACTCACTACCTTCTTTCCCCTTGAAATTAAATGTTTATTTAACTATTCCTAAGATTTTTTTATTTATTTTTTTGCAGCAGTTGCCACTTGTTGTGCAACTTGCAGTGAATGATGGATTCTGACCCCAAGATCATTTTTGTTAGTAGTTGAGACGTGGGTTGTTATGCCCCACATGCAAGGTCGTGCACTTATCGATAATGAAAAGCATTTGTCAGTCATCTGACCATTTGTGGAGTTCCTGAAGATCTCTTTGTAAGCTCTCAATATCATTTTTACTTCCCACTTTACCATACATCTTAGTGTTATCTGTAAATTACCTGGATTTACCTGGTTATTAAACGATTAGACGGGTCGTATTCCGCAGAACATAAGATTAACGACCCGCCCGAAGCACTATACACGTTAATGGTTGTACAAGAATGTAACAACTCTTGTATATATAAATTTAAAAAAAATGAAAAATATTATTATGGTTTGTAATATTCTCATCTATTCCACACACAAATCACAATAGCGTGATGCATCAAATGAAAAAATCCACAAGGGCCGTGACGAGGATTCGAACCTACGTCCGAGAGCGTATGACAAACAGTATTGGCCCCAAAATGAACCCTTGTGGGACCCCCACTCACCACATCTCATCAGACTCATTTCCGTTGATGATAATCCATTCTTTCTTTCTTCTACACCTTGTTTTATCCATTCTAGTATTTTATCATTTATTTCCATGTACTTGTACTTTTTTAGTGTTGCTTGAGGTACCGTATCAACGGCTTTAGCGAAGGTCATGTATACTAAAACTGCTGGAAGTTCTCTGACGCAATAACTGGGAATACCGTTTCCAAAAATGTAAACAGAGGCTAGATTCACGAAGCAGTTATACGCAAGTACTTACGAACCTGGGGCCAGATTCACGAAGCAGTTATATGCAAGCACTTACGAACCTGGGGCCATATTCACGAAGCACTTATACGCAAGTACTTACGCACCTGGGGCCATATTCACGAAGCACTTATACGCAAGTACTTACGAACCTGGGGCCATATTCACGAAGCACTTATACGCAAGTACTTACGAACCTGGGGCCATATTCATGAAGTAGTTACGCAAGCACTTACGAACCTGGGGCCAGATTCACGAAGCAGTTATACGCAAGTAGTTACGAACCTGGGGCCATATTGAGTAACTGCTTCGTGAATCTGGCCCCAGGTTCGTAAGTGCTTGCGTAACTGCTTCGTGAATCTGGCCCCAGGTTCGTAAGTGCTTGTGTAACTGCTTCGTGAAACTGGCCCCAGGTTCGTAAGTACTTGCGTAACTGCTTCGTGAATCTGGCCCCAGGTTCGTAAGTGCTTGTGTAACTGCTTCGTGAATCTGGCCCCAGGTTCGTAAGTGCTTGCGTAACTGCTTCGTGAAACTGGCCCCAGGTTCGTAAGTGCTTGCGTAACTGCTTCGTGAAACTGGCCCCAGGTTCGTAAGTGCTTGCGTAACTGCTTCGTGAAACTGGCCCCAGGTTCGTAAGTGCTTGCGTAACTGCTTCATGAAACTGGCCCCAGGTTCGTAAGTGCTTGTGTAACTGCTTCGTGAAACTGGCCCCAGGTTCGTAAGTGCTTGCGTAACTGCTTCGTGAAACTGGCCCCAGGTTCGTAAGTGCTTGCGTAACTGCTTCGTGAATCTGGCCCCAGATTCGTAAGTGCTTGCGTAACTGCTTCGTGAATCTGGCCCCAGGTTCGTAAGTGCTTGCGTAACTGCTTCGTGAATCTGGCCCCAGGTTCGTAAGTGCTTGCGTAACTGCTTCGTGAATCTGGCCCCAGGTTCGTAAGTGCTTGCGTAACTGCTTCGTGAATCTGGCCCCAGGTTCGTAAGTGCTTGCGTAACTGCTTCGTGAATCTGGCCCCAGGTTCGTAAGTGCTTGTGTAACTGCTTCGTGAATCTGGCCCCAGGTTCGTAAGTGCTTGCGTAACTGCTTCGTGAAACTGGCCCCAGGTTCGTAAGTGCTTGTGTAACTGCTTCGTGAATCTGGCCCCAGGTTCGTCAGTGCTTGCGTAACTGCTTCGTGAATCTGGCCCCAGGTTCGTCAGTGCTTGCGTAACTGCTTCGTGAATCTGGCCCCAGGTTCGTAAGTGCTTGTGTAACTGCTTCGTGAATCTGGCCCCAGGTTCGTAAGTGCTTGTGTAACTGCTTCGTGAATCTGGCCCCAGGTTCGTAAGTACTTGCGTAACTGCTTCGTGAATCTGGCCCCAGGTTCGTAAGTGCTTGTGTAACTGCTTCGTGAATCTGGCTCCAGGTTCGTAAGTGCTTGCGTAACTGCTTCGTGAATCTGGCCCCAGGCTCGTAAGTGCTTGTGTAACTGCTTCGTGAATCTGGCGTCATTTGTTGAATAAGTTAAGTATACTTTGCTTATGCTTAAAAAATCTGGTGTTCTTGTCTAGTTGTTCTTAGTTGTGCTTGCGCGGGGGTTGAGCTTCGGCTCTTGGGCTCGCTTCTTCGCATCCCAAATCAACATGTTCTTCAGTTAACTTTACATGAAGTGATATTTTGTCTGTAATTGAACAGTTTCTGGTCACGCGTTGAACAGACCAGTGTCATATATGGATCATTTAAGTGTCATATATGGATCATTTAAGTGTCATATATGGATCATTTAAGTGTCATATATGGATCATTTAAGTGTCATTTATTGACCATTTAAGTGTCATGTATTGATCATTTAAGTGTCATATATGGATCATTTAAGTGTCATATATTGATCATTGAAGTGTCATATATTGATCATTGAAGTGTCATATATTGACCATTTAAGTGTCATTTAGTGACCATTTAAGTGTCATTTATTGACCATTTAAGTGTCATTTATTGACCATTTAAGTGTCATTTATTGACCATTTAAGTGTCATTTATTGACCATTTAAGTGTCATTTATTGACCATTTAAGTGTCATATATTGACCGGATATATGTCATATATCGATCCCAATGACCAAACTCTTGCCACGTGTTATATGTCAACACGTTCGTGTCCCGTCGCGGACAGGAGACGCATTACTGCGTCACGCATTAGACGCAGCTTCGTTTGCCAAATGCCAACAGTCATAGATCTGTGTACCACTTGACACCAAACAATTAAGTTAGTGTTAATTACGTTAGTGTCGACGTTTATGTTGCATTAAAAATGTCAACGTTTTAAACTTGCGTCATAAGACGCAAAGACAAGAAAAGTTTAAAAACGTCTCTTTGAGCATGATCAAATTATATATATATATATATATATATATATATATATATATATATATATATATATATATATATAATATATATATATATATATATATATATATATATATATATATATATATATATATATATATCTATATATATATATATATATATATATGCAACAATGATCACAAAAAAACTGATCCAAGTATGCAGAATAACCACATGTGAAAAATAGCATTTTCTATTTTTCACATGTGGTTATTCTGCATATATATATATATATATATATATATATATATATATATATATATATATATATATATATATATATATATATATATATATATATATAGTTTGTTAATTAAAGATGTGTTGAGAGTGAGTTCTTGCTTACCTTGTGTAAGACACCTGCTTCTCCTGTCATGTCCGGAACACCTGTTTCTCCTGTCATGTCTGGACAAACTGCTTCCCTGACGTGAGATGCATAGTGAGGTCCTGTAGTGTGGTAAGGGGGGAGAAGGGGGGAGGATTACACTGTACCTACAGTCACCGAGTAATGGGGATTTTGTAATTCCCTTCGATAGTTTTTTTTTTTTGCTTTAAAATCCTTGCTTGTGTCTCGTTTGGATTTTAAAATCACTGGGTATTGTATTTGTTAATATCAGTGAACATCAGGGCCATAGACAAGGATAGGTCGTCTACGTGGACCGTGCTTAAAGGTGTGATCATCCATTTCGCCAGTTAGGCGAGTGAGATTTATATAGAAGTATCAAGTCACTGGGAGTCAGGGAGAGGGAGGACACATCCGGCACAACCTCCCCTCGCGACGGGTCATCCCACACTGCCGCAGCTAACATTTGACAACTCTGACGGCTCTCGGCTCGGTTGCCATTTGGCTATTTCCACATTTATTTCTTGCATCAAATTACCGTTAACAAAATATCTAACAGATTACTCTTGTTTAGTTTCATACATTCGAGATGAATTACTGGATTAGGAAGAAAACAAGGATTCGTTATGTGTATACAACGAAGTGTTTGTTTGGTATCTGTGTGTGTGTGTGTCCACGTGGTGCGCGGTGGAGGGTGCGCAGTAGAGCTTCTCACCTGTTGCTCTATCTGTTGGCGCTCACTATGGCTGCCTCGCGGCCTTAAGCCTCGCTCTTTACACCACATTAATTCCACCCATTTATTCCGTTTTATTTGAGTTTTTGTCCCCCTTCCGGTCAATTGCTTTGAGCACTTTGTTCCGACCGGATTCTGCAACACGTGCAGAGTACCCATGCACGAGGACACCCACGCATCAACCCGGCCTCAGATCAAGTCCATTCCATCCAGCGGTCTACCCCCCAAAGATGCATTTTTTTATATATATACAAGAGTTGTTACAGTCTTGTACAGCCACTAGCTAGCGTTTCGGGCAGGTCCTTAATCCTATGTTGGGGCTGGTCCCAAACCTGCACACAGAAATAACATCACATGAGACCAGAAGACATGGCAGGATGTGCAGAATACCCCCGTTGAAAAGCAGAAGTGCAACTGGTACTCTGAGAGAGAACTCTATCAACATCAGAGGCCCGAGACTGTTCAACACGCTTCCACTACACATAAGGGACATAACTGGCCGACCCTCACACTGTTCAAGAGAGAACTCTATCAACATCAGAGGCCCGAGACTGTTCAACACGCTTCCACTACACATAAGGGACATAACTGGCCGACCCCTCACAGTGTTCAAGAGAGAACTATCAACATCAGAGTCCCGAGACTGTTCAACACGCTTCCACTACACATAAGGGACATAACTGGCCGACCCCTCACAGTGTTCAAGAGAGAACTATCAACATCAGAGGCCCGAGACTGTTCAACACGCTTCCACTACACATAAGGGACATAACTGGCAAACCCCTCACAGTGTTCAAGAGAGAACTGGATAAGCACCTCCAAAGGATACCTGATCAACCAGGCTGTGACTCATACGTCAGGCTGCGAGCAGCCGCGTCCAACATCCTGGTTGATCAGTCCAGCAACCAGGAGGCCTGGTCGATGACCGGGCCGCGGGGACGATAAGCCCCGGAAGCACCTCAAGGTAAGGTAAGGTAAAGTATGTTCCCTGGAATATGACCCGCCAAATAGTTTAACAACCAGGTACCCATTTTACTGTTGGGTAAACACAGGCTACAGTTAAGGATTGGCGCCCAGTCAATCCTCCCCGGCCAGAATACGAACCCAAGACATTGCGTTCACCTAGGAGTTAATAGGTACCTGGGAGTTAGATAGCTGATACGAACTGCTTCCTGGGTGTATGTGTGTGTGTGAAAAAAAGTTGATTGACAGTTGAGAGGCGGGTCCAAAGAGCCAGAGCTCAACCCCAGCAAGCACAGCAAGGTGAGTACACACATACACTGTTATGAGGAAATACAGATAGAACTGGACCTCACCACATTGGAGGAAAGGAGAGATGGTGGGGGGGGGGGGACATGATAATAACATATAAGATTCCAAGGGAAACTGATAAGGTAAACAAAGCAGCGTTGTTCAAAGCTGGAACAGCACAACGAGGGGTCATAGATGGAAACTCGAGACGCAAATGAGTTAAAGAGACATCAGAGGAAACTTTTTTTCAGTGTCAGAGCTGTCAACAAATAGAATAGAGTAAACGTGGAAGCCGTTGAAGCTAATTCGAATCAAAATTTTAAATATGATAAACGTGAGAAATGGGCCATTGTATTAACTCAAGGACGTTCTTAAGGGCGGGACTAGGAGCTTAGCTCGACCCTGCAAACACATCTAGCTGAGTAAACACACACACACACACACACTTTCAAGTGTAGATATGGTAGAGCCCAATAGGCTCAGGAACCTGTACAGCTCTTGATTGACGGTTGAGAGGCGGGACCAAAAAGCCAGAGCTCAACCCCCGCAAGCACAACTAGGTGAGTACACACACACACACACACACACACACACACACACACCACACACACACACACACACCACACACACACACACACACCACACACAAACACATACACCATTGCTTTATAAAACAAACCAGCAGCAACTTTGTACCCACCTCCCCAGGACGGCAGACCATCAACACCACCTTTGTCCACTCCTGCTCATCACACGCCCTTCACTTGGGAAATATTCCGCCCCAACTGAAGTTAAACACAATTGTATTACCATAAAAACATCGTAGAATACCGTGAGTAAGATTAATAGCCTCGCATTTCTTAACTTTGGATTCCTTGTCAGATTTATAAAAGCCCCACAAGTCACTCTTTACCTCTCCTCCGCCACTCTGTTTACACTCTGGCTGCTGAAACTTGTACTCAAAACTCACTAATTAACGTTTAAGCAGCAGCGTGTCTTACATAAAATGATCAAAAAGGCTATTTTGTTTGGCTTGTCTCTACAAACAGTTGCAGGGGCGTGAGAGGAGAAATATTTTACGAAGAAATGGGAAAATATAAGAAATGAAACACGGGTTTCCAGAGAGAAAATGGGTAAATATTTTATATAAAATTGCGACTTCCAAGAAAGAAAATGGGAAACGAAAACGCGAGGTTCAAACAAGGAGAATGGGAAACAAAAATGAGCTTTCCAAGAAAGAAAATGGGAAACGAAAACGCGAGCTAAGAAAGAAAATGGGAAATGAAAACGCCAGAGCTTCAGAAAGAAAATGGGAAAAAAAAGCGAGACTTCCCAGAAAGAAAATGGGAAAATATATTAAAAACCAGTAGAATAAAATTGAGAAAATAATGAGTAAAAATAACAACTCCAACTGAACAAAGAACAAAGTGCTTGGCTAAACGAGGAAAACAAAAGATTAATGATATGAAGTGACTATGAAAAACGAGGATCCCTCGATTGTTTCAAGCGCAGGCTAGACACATATACGAATGAGATTGGTGGATATATATAGGAGCTGCCTCGTAGGGGCCAATATAAGCCTTCTCAGTTACCTTCATTCTTATGTAGCCCTTATCTAGCATAATAACCCTTATCTTAACTGCGAAAACCACCCTAACAGCCAATTATCATTGACCACTTGTTCCTTGTTGAGTTGTATTCTTATGTTGTTAATTACATGTTCTAACTGACCCATTTCCGTTCTTGTGAGTCGTGTTCTTTAAATGATTTCCATCTTTTTGAAATTCTCTTCGAGAATTAAATAGCTTTCTCAATCAATGTTTATCAAGAATGTAAAGTTTGTTTACATTGAGGGAATTACTCTCGGCATTGTTTATAACGTAATGTAGACATATGACAGTGTCAGGGCAGTGTCAATGACATGTGGCAGAGTCGAGTCATCTTGACAAAGCTATAATGGTTCCCAGTTTGGGACCAGCAGAGGCAGTACGGCGAGCAAGTTCAAATTCAAATTCAAATTTCCTGTTTTCTTTGTTCGTTCTGTAAAATTATCAAGTCAGTATGGCAACACTGGTTCTATCACAAGCTCTGATTGGCTGTTGATATCATCATTTGAAAATCTGTCATTGATTGGTGGGCCAGAACATTCTGCTGTGACCATTGTTTGTTTTTGAGTGTTACATTATGGAATCGATATCGAGAACTGACTTTTTATCATCCATTAGTGTTTTTTTTCAAAATTTAGCACCACCATGGGGTGCCACCATGGTGGTGGCACTGAGGTGGGGGTGCCACCATGGCACCCCCACCTCAGAAACGACACTGTGGCCCTGTGCCACCATGGCACCTCAAGCGACACGGCGGCACTCTGGGAGGTGAAAAAGATGGTAATATGTGAGGCTCATCCATCAGCCAAGGACCTCCCAGTCTCACGATCTAATTCCACAGTCTTGATGGAGGTGACCTCTGGGACCTCTTAGTGGCTCGGGCATACACAAAACTTGCTGGAATATGTACCGGCAGGGGGACGGGTGTGGTGGTGGGGGGTTGTAGTAGGGTGTGTGTGTGGTGGGGGGAGGTGTGTGCGGTGGGGGGAGGTGTGGGGGTGTGTGTGGTGGGGGGAGGTGTGGGTGTGTGTGTGGTGGGGGGAGGTGTGGGGGTGTGTGCGGTGGGGGGAGGTGTGGGGGTGTGTGTGGGGGGGAGGTGTGGGGGGTGTGTGTGGTGGGGGAGTGTGTGGGGGGTGTGTGATGGGGGGAGGTTGGGGGGTGTGTGTGATGGGGGGAGTATTAACGCACTTTTTATATCCATCGTATTCTCTCGTGTCTATTATTTCTTGTTATCTTCCTATTCCTGCTTTACTCGACCCTAAAACTTCCGTATTCCCTCCTTCTCTCCTTCCCTCCCTCCCCACTCTTCTCCTACTCTGGAAGCCCCTCAGCATCTCCAGCATCCCTATACCCCGTTCCCTTAGTTAATTACCGTCATGTCACTTCTATAAAAATACGCACTTACATGGAACTTAAGAATATGTGTGTGTGTGTGTGTGTGTGTGTGTGTGTGTGTGTGTGTGTGCGTGTGTGTGTGTGTGTGTGTGTGTTGTGTGTGTGTGTGTGTGTGTGTGTTGTACTCACCTAGTTGTACTCACCTAGTTGTGCTTGCGGGGGTTGAGCTCTGGCTCTTTGGTCCCGCCTCTCAACCGTCAATCAACAGGTGTACAGTTTCCTGAGCCTAATGGGCTTATCATAGTTACACTTGAAACTGTGTATGGAGTCAGCCTCCACCACATCGCATTCCTGAATGCATTCCATTTGTCAACCAACCACTCTGACACTAAAAAAGTTCTTTCTAATATCTCTGTGGCTCATTTGGGCACTCAGCTTCCACCTGTGTCCCCTAGTGCGTGTGCCCCTTGTGTTAAACAGCCTGTCTTTATCAACCCTGTCGATTCCCCTGAGAATCTTGAATGTGGTGATCATGTCCCCCCTAACTCTTCTGTCTTCCAACGAAGTGAGGTTCAATTCCTGCAGTCTCTCCTCGTAGCTCATACCTCTCAGCTCGGGTACTAGTCTGGTGGCAACCATTTGAACCTTTTCCAGTTTAGTCTTATGCTTGACTAGATAGGGACTCCATGCTGGAGCCGCATACTCCAGGATTGGTCTGACATATGTGTATATAATGTTCTGAAAGATTCCTTACACAAGTTTCTAAAGGCCGTTCTTATGTTAGCCAACCTGGCATATGCTGCTGATGTTATCCTCTTGATATGAGCTTCAGGGGACAGGTCTGGCGTGATATCAACCCCCAGGTCTTTCTCTCTCTCGACTCTTGAAGTATTTCATCTCCCAAATGATACCTTGTATCTGGTCTCCTGCTTC